>WSYH01000078.1:224809-247309 GCA_036426205.1 Ascaphus truei
ACCCCGAGGCTGAGGGATTGAGAAGGAGAGAGCCACGACATCTCATTTGGCGTCCGTTGGTGCTTGGGTAACATTAACCCTGAAATGATTGTTTTTTCTATCTAAATGTACGCTTAATACTCACCTTTATTTTGTGGTTACTAATATAATTTTTAATGCACTATGAGCGTTGTGCGCTGTGTTTTTTGTATTTCTGTTTGCTATTAGGGGGTATTTGAGCCATCCCTGGTGCCACAGCTGCAGACGCTCCATATACTCTACGTGTTTAAAGGTCACCCCTTTTTTGTACATCACTATATCACCTCACTTTTATTGATTGTAGTAGCGCACTTTATTTTTTCACATTTTCACACTATCCAAGCATGCCCCTGGTCAGATCTGCTGTTTTACAACCTGGCCCAGACTTAAGTACAATTCTCTCTTAGGGCACCTTCATGAGCCCACCCCTTCTACAACATACCTTGAAACTGTTCTCCCCCAACCCTGTCTGTAGACCTTGATTAATTCAATTGACACCTTGAGTGGGCCATCCACGTGGACACCCCTCCTCAAGTAAATCCCTTTGAAATTCAGAGCAGTTAAAAGAAACAGTTCTGACCTGTTTCAGACTCAGCATTTTGTATTCTTGTTAAAAGTGTAGCTCATTAACCCCTTAAACACCAGAGGGATTAAAAATACCCAATATCTCATGACATTATCTTGACAGCGGTTAATAACCGTGAAAATAATTAAGGGGTTAACCCATCCTCTTCCAGTAACCACTATTCAGCCAGCAGAGGGAAACTCTGGAAGATTCCAGCCCACCCGATTTCCTGCCTCTATGAGCTGCGACAGAGCCGGTATAGACGAGTGATGAGCAACGCGAAGCACAAGGGCCCAGAGTGACGTGGGGAGAACGCACGGAGCGTCATCAGCTGACCGACTGCACCTTTTCCTACCACACAGAAAGACCCATTCGCTACCACTCCAAGACGGTTGTCTGACACCGTCCTAGTCGCTGAGGCAGAGATACACCTGGCGGGGATACTATCCCAAACTGCTTGATTACACTTGTAAATTGTGAGTGCCTTTTTATTGGTTTTATACATACATTTTTGAACAGTCCGCGCTATGTCCAGTGTTCTTGTCTCTCCCTGCTAAGGTCCCACTATACACATTTATGTGTGAATTGGATCACAAGATAACAAAGAAACCTTTATGTACACGCACCCTCTGAGAAATTTGTAAGTACAAATCTCATTGGGAAATATTAACCTGAATCATCCACCTCTTGAATAGGCATACAGTACTTGCACTATTTTGCTTGTGTTTGTTCTCTCCTATATATATCTGCGCTCCCCAGTATCAGGCCACCAGTAATCTGTTTGGATTGAAGAAAAACAAATCTACACGAAGGGTTGAAGCAGCATTTATTTCTTACATCACTGATTTTTCACTTAATTCACTTTTGTATATTTTATACTATCACCGATGTGCACTTATTAAGTCACTGGAAATTAGATTTAAGCGTCACTCTTTAACCATCTGTTTGCACTAGTCTTTTAACACTATGCCAGTCAATGGTCAAACTAAAATAAACAATCACAATCACAAACACGATCCAATGCCATCCAAACAATCAGAGAATAAAAACAAATCAAGAAGTAAACAAAACTAAATTACCACCAATTAATTAATCCAATCCTAAATAAAGACCACAATTCACAATTAAAACACCAAAACCATTATGAAACTATGGAAAGCTCAAAGTAAACACCATCTGACAAAATCTAACTACCAAAATGAAGCCACTATAAAAAAGCAAGCACCCCAAATGAAATAAAAATGACATCTTACTAAATAAAAATAACATTTTAATTGCCTAAACATTTCTAAACAAAGAAGCAAAATACATTTAAAATACTGTACATAAAATCAAGCATTTGCAAAAACAACCATTGCTTGTCCTCTGTATGTATGTCCATAGATATACATACATACATACAGTGGCAAAGAATGGGCATCCAACAAAAATTCAATCACAGTAAAAAATCAAATTCATTAACCCGTAAAAAAAAATAACACACATTCAATTTTTTTACTTACCTTTAGATGTCTTCACCCTCCGATTCCTGGGTACACCGCAAGCTCAGAATCAGAATGGCTGTGCTTCCTTTCCCTTTAACATGACATAATCAAAAGCAACATGGCTGCCGTCACATGGTACTTCAGCCAATCAGATTGTGGGAACTACTGTATATCCCCAATCTGATTGGTTGTAGAAGCCGGCGGTGCCTAAAAAAGCCATACCCTGTTTCTTGTTCTAGGAATTGGCCACTGAACTATAGCTTCTACTTGAGCTGGTTCTGACTTCAAATGCCCTCGACCCATTCTTCTGCCATACCCACTAGACACTTTGTAGGTTTCATTGTCAGTCCTGCTTCCCTGATCCTTTTCAGCACTGTTGCTACATGCACTAAAAGACTTTCCCAGGAATTACTAAACACAGCTATGTAATCCAGATAGGACCTTGCAAAGCTTTGCATCCCTTCCAGCAACCTATTGACCAGGTGTTGGAAGGTAGGCGGGGCATTCTTTATCCCAAATGGCATAACTAAAAAGTCATATCGGCCACTTGGAGTGATGAAAGCTGACTTCTCCGTAGCCTCCTGGTTCAGAGGGATTTGCCAATACTCTTTGGACAAATCCATAGTGATCAGATACTTTGCACCCACAAGCTCATCTAAGAGCTCATCCATGTGGGGCATGAGATAAGCATCTGACACCGTCTGAGCATTGAGCTTCCGGTAGTCCACACAGAACCGAGTGGTTCAGTCCTTCTTGGGCATGAGGACTACCGGACAAACCCAAAGGGCTCTGAGACGGCACTATTACCCCTAAGGCCAGCATCTCTTCCACTTCCCTCTCTATACTGCCCTTCACCTCTGCTGATACCCGATAGGCATGCTTATGCAGAGGTGTCTGATCACCAGTGTACACTGGATGGTCAGTGATATGTTTCCTGCCCGGCTTATCCGTGAACAGGACCCTATGCTGCTCTAACATAGCCTTTGCCTGCACTCTCTTCTGTGCACTAAGCAGGGACCCTATCTCAACCTGCTCTATTGTGCCCCCTGTCTAGATTCTCCTAGGAGGTCAGGCAGAGCATTGCTCGCCAGGTCTCCCATCGGTGGGCTACAGATAACCACACTGTTGAAAATATTCCTTAAGCGTAATAATATGATAAGTCCTATTTCTACCTGTCTCTCCATCTAGCTGTACAACACAGTTGCACTCATTCATCCTCCTGAGTACCGTATACGGTTCAGACCAGGCAGCCATTAATTTGCTCTGACGAGTGGGCTTCAGAACAAGCACTTGCTGCCCAGGGATGAATTTTCTACTACAGGCATGCTGATCATACCAAGACTTTTGCTTGGTATGAGCCTCCCCGAGGTTAGCCTGTGCCAACCCCATCAGAATTTCCAACTGGTCTCTGAGATCTACCACATACTTCAGCATAGAAGCATCAGTATTGGTTGTCTCCCCTTCCCATCCCTCACGGAATAGGTCAAGAGGTCCCCGTCCCCTGCGACCATATAGAAGCTCGAAGGGAGAGAAGTAGATTCTTGCGGTACCTCTCGGTATGCAAACAGCAAGTGCTGCAAATTAATCTCCCAGTCTTTTCCCTCAGCCACTATGAATGTCCGAAGCATCTGCTTCAGGGTACCATTGAACCTTTCACATAAACTGTTTGTCTGGAGGTGGTAAAGGAAAAACAAAAGCTGTATGGGGCTCCAACAAAGATCAATGGCTATGTAAGCCCATAGTGAAATAAATACTGTGCGTTATATCCTTGAAGTATCCCACATGAATGATCAGACCAAATATCAAAATGATAACTACACCAACATCCACTATATTTCGAATAGCTGGATAGAGTTCCACTTCTTGAATAGTGAGAACTCTCACTTGCTAGTGTCCAGGCATAAAGGCATCGATGTGGATAAATGGGTGTGAAAGAGTAGAATAACTCACATTTGTTAGGTCTTCGGTGAAATGTACCTCCACAGGCGTGTGCTTCCGGTACTCCGCAGGATCCAAACGAGCAGGTAAAGGAGAATTGGAGCACTACTTAGAACAGTAGAAAAAACTGCAGGAGAGTGGGTCCCATAATAAAACCATTTAATGGATCAGTGCATAAGCTACAAAAATGCCGGGAATATATGAGAGAACAAAATTAAATCTAGAAAAAAATAACGACCAGCGGGCTTGGCGGGGACCTAAACGACGGGCATTCTCAATATACAATAAGTTTTTATGGTCCGTGAGAATAGTGAATGGCTCTTTAGACCCCTCCAGAAGATGTCTCCATTCTTGAAGAGCCAACTTGACGGCCAAAAGTTCCCTATTGCCCACGTCATAATTTCTCTCTGCAGAAGAGAACTTTTTGGAGAAAAACCCGCAAGGATGAAGTTTATCCTGGGAAGAAAATTTCTGAGACAGAACCGCACCAGCCCCACAGTCCGAAGCGTCAACCTCTCGGGTGAATGGGAAATTCGTGTTTGGGTGTCGAAGGATGGGAGCAGAGACTAAAGTTTGTTTCAGCGTCTCGAATGCTGTGACTGCCTCTGGAGACCAAGATGAAGGATCTGCACCTTTTTTGGTCAGTGCCGTAATAGGAGCGACAATGGTAGAAAAGTTACGGATAAACCTCCGGTAATAGTTAGAAAAACCGTTGAATAGATTTGAGGGAATTGGGTTGCGGCCAATCTACGACGGCTTTCAGTTTCTCTGGGTCCATGGCCAAGCCTTTGTTGGAGATGATGTATCCGAGAAAGGAAGTGGTAGACTGATGAAAAATGCATTTCTCCATTTTAGCAAACAACCGGTTCTCTCGGAGACGTGAAAGCACAAACTTCGTGTGGATGATATGATCCTGTAAGTTCTGAGAAAAAATAAGGATGTCATCTAGGTAGACAATGACAAAGCGGTTAAGAACGTCCCGAAAGATATCATTGATGAAGTCCTGAAAAACTGCCGGTGCATTGCATAACCCGAAGGGCATCACTAGATATTCGTAGTGTCCGCTACGGGTGTTGAAGGCAGTCTTCCATTCATCGCCCTCACGGATGCGGATGAGATTGTATGCCCCACGAAGGTCCAGTTTAGTAAAGAGGTTGGCCCCCTGAAGTCTATCAAAGAGTTCGGAGATGAGTGGGAGAGGATAACGATTCTTCACCGTGATATGGTTCAGACCCCGGTAATCAATACATGGTCTGAGAGTACCATCTTTCTTTTTCACAAAGAAGAATCCGGCCCCCGCAGGAGAATTGGAATGACGTATGAAGCCCCGCTTAAGATTCTCACGAATATATTCGTCCATAGCTTCTGTCTCGGGCAACGAGAGAGGGTAAGATTTGGCCTTAGGCAAGGTATAACCAGGTAGCAGGTCAAATCGGACAATCGTAGGAACGATGAGGGGGTAGAAGCTCAGACTGTGTTTTGCTAAAAACGTCCAGAAATTCAGCATATGGAGAAGGTAACTCCCTCAGAGGACTGGATGTGTTGGCTAATAGAAAGGATGGTTGCTTGGTAGACAAAGAATGTTCCTCTGACCTTGACCTCCAGTTAATAGGGTTAGGAGAAACCCAATCGATGAGTGGATTATGCTTCTGTAACCAGGGCAAGCCAAGCGTAATAGGTGTCCCGGGGGCATGAATAACATCAAAGCCCAGAGTCTCTTTGTGAGAATGAGTAGAAAGGGTGATAGGTTCGGTCTCTAAGGAGATACAGTATAAGCCGGGGTGAGAGGCCGATTATCAATCCCGACCAAGGCAACGGGTGAGTCCTTCCTGGAAAGCGGAATCTGATTTTGTTCAGAAAAGGTTTGATCTATGAAGTTCCCTCCTGCGCCGGAATCGATAAATGCTGCTGTGGAGGTGCGGAAAGTCGGCCCTGAAAGGGAGACGGGAATAATCAATCTTTTGGGAAATTCCCTTCTGGGAGGGGGACAAGGAGATTCAGTACCCAGAGAGCGCCCCTTCATACTCACTGGGCTTAGTCGTTTCCCGGAGATGGTGGATGGTTACGAGTGTGCTGCTCGGAAGATCCGCAATGATGGCACGACTCCCCAGTAGAGCGAAGTTGTCGTAACGGTGCCCGAGTTTGCTGAACTCCAAGTTGCATCGGCTCTGGGGCCTCCAGCGCCGGCAGCGGGGAGAAGACGGGTCTCTGGGTAGTAGAGAACCTGGAAAAGGAAGCACGGAAAGGCGTAGACCGGGGATGCTGACGCTGAGCGCGGCGTACCTGAAGACGCTGATCCATACGAGTGGCCAGGGAGATGAGGTCCTCCAGTAGTTCTGGCCTGGGTTGAGAAGCAAGTTCATCCTTCAGGGAATCCAATAAGCCTTTCCAGAAGACGGCGACTAAGGCCTCCTGACCCCAACGAGTCTCAGCTGCTATGGTTCTGAATTCCAAGGCGTATTGGCCCACAGGCCGACGTCCCTGTGTAAGCTCTAGCAGGGAATCAGAAGCAGTCTCTTGACGTGCGGGGGTATCAAAGACCTGTCGAAAGTCCCGTCTGAAGGCCGCGTAATCGCAGGTAATATCAGGGCGTAATTCCCAGATCGGAGAGGCCCATGCCAGCGCATTACCTGTGAGCAAACTATATACGTAGGCTACCTTTTTCCGGCCAGTAGCATACAGCTGCAGAGCCATCTCGAACTGAATCTCACACTGGTTGAGAAAGCCACGACAGGCGTGGGGATCCCCTGCGTAGGGCCTCGGAGCCGGAATCTTCGGAACTGAGAATGAAGTGGAAGATAAGTCAGGCTGCGCCGGAGGTGCAGCCGCAGGAGGTGCCTGTAGAGAACAGTCCTGTACCTGTTGGGAGAGGAGAGCCACTTGAATTCCGGAAGGTCGTTTGTCAAAGCAGGGTTCGAGAGCCAGAGAGAGACGTCCGCCAAGCCAAGTCGTAACCTGAGAGAATGAGAGAGAAAACGCCAGAGTAGTAATCCTAGTGGAAACTATGTCGAGCAATGAGTGATGGGAAAGACCGGCATTATAAAGTGTGGCTGACCAATCAGAGGTGAAGGCAGGCCTGGAGGACTGCGTGGAGCCATCCTGGATAGGTCCCCTTGATTGGCAGGCAGGTGAGGACTCTTGTTTTGACAGGAGATCCTATTTCTGTGTTGGGGGCGGGTTTTCACTGCAAGAGCAGTGAATAAATTATCTTCACCCGGCGCGCGCTGTTCAGGCGCGCGCCCGGGCAACATGGCGGCCGCGTGAGAGGATGCAGGGACCCGAGGACGCCGAGGACGGCGGGGAACCCCCAGAACCGCCGGAGGTGAGTGACGCTGGTGAGGGACGCGCGCCACGGCAGCGGGGGCAATAGCAGGAGCAGAGGAACCAGGGCGCGGACGCCGCGATCCCTGAATCCTCACACTAGTGAAGATGCCATGGGGAGTTCCACTCCGAAAAAGGAATGTGACTCCGTGATTGCATGGTCCTGTGCAACTATGTCATACGTACTAACGTGACCAACACAATACACCCAATGCCATAAAGGGTCACCCTGCTGTTTACCTTTTGGTTTTCTTACTGGGTAAGACGCGCCACAGAAATATATTTCAATTTGAGAATTTCTATTATCTCCAGCTACAAGATAACACCATGGAGAGTAATGTGGCTCAATCATATACCAACCTTTTTATGGAAGCCTGTATGTGACTCCCCTTTTGAGAAAATGTTGGTGTATGGTGGTGCTACATTCATCATATCTTTCTGGTTTAATATGGGACTGGCGATAAATTAACAACCTTTGTTGATTATTTCAATACTATCGACTCCACTATCCATTTTACAGCTAATTGGAGTAAGTACATTTCGGGTTGTTTTGCTTTCTAAACACAATAATAAATGGCATACTGGCCTTTTTAGAAATCCAATTGAGAAGAATATCCTTTTACATGCTAGAAGTAAACACCCCTCTAATCTTATTAATAGCTCCCTTTCTCACAATTTCTTAGGGTGGTTGGAATTGTCGGAGGACCCTAATGCTCAAAGAACTAGATTGGTCATCGCTTGAGTCTAGGCGCAAAGTTCCTCTTTCCTGTCTTGTCTTCAAATACTTTCTGGGCAAGCTACCCATCTACCTGAACAAGCTCCTCACCCCTACCACATGCAGCACTTATCATCTGAGATCTGACTCCAAAAGACTGTTCATGGTCCCAAGGTTCAGCAAAGTATCCGGACGTTCCTCCTTCTCTTACCGTGCACCCCAAAACTGGAACAATCTACCGGAGACTCTCACAGCCGCCACCAGTCTAAGCTCTTTCAAATCTAAGGCTGTCTCACATTTTAATCTGGTCTGTAACTGTTTCATACGCCTATAATATATACAGTATTATCTCTAACTGTACATGCAATGTCTTGTATATAATGTATACCCTGTTCACTTATGTAACTATGTATTTGTAACCATATATTATTTGTCATCATAACTCTGTGCCCAGATCATACTTGAAAATGAGAGGTAACTCTCAATGTATTACTTCATGGTAAAATATTTTATAAATAAAGAATAAATAAATACATACAGTGGTGTGAAAAAGAAAGTGCACCCTCTTTGAATTCTATGGTTTTACATATCAGGGCATAATAACAATCATCTGTTCCTTAGCAGGTCTTATAATGAGGTAAATACAAGCTCAGATGAACAACAAAAATTCCTCCACAACGATGTGAGAGACTGATAAAGTCATACAGAAAACAATTTCTTCAAGTTATTGCTGCTAAAGGTGGTTCTACAAGCTATTGATTCATAAGGTGTACTTAGTTTTTCACACACGCCTTCCCCATTTTGGCTTTATTTTTGTTAAATAAATCATGACACGGTGTAATATGTCATGTGCTGTTGTTCATTTGAGGTTGTATTTACCTAATTTTAAGACCTGCTAAGGAACAGATGATTGTTATTATGTCCTGATATGTAAAACCATAGAATTCAAAGAGGGTGTACTTTCTTTTTCACACAACTGTACATATATATATATATATATATATATATATATATTATGTGGTAATGTGTGGGGTTTCTCAGAGCTTGTTGGGTATCTGTGTGTAAATAAATAAATGGACGAATTTAGTCACTGATGACTTTATAACATTTCTTGGGTTCAGATATCACCTCTATGATGATGACACACCCCATTTACCTTTCAACCCCTGACCTTACACCTGATGACCAGACCAAAATCTCTGAATGTCTCTCTGCTATATCATCCTGGATGGCCATCCGCCGACTCAAACTTAACATGTCGAAGACAGAGCTCCTCATACTTCCTCCCAAGCCCGGCCCTACTGTTCCCTTCTACATTACTGTTGGCAGCACTATCATACACCCAGTATCACAAGCACGCTGCCTAGATGTAAATATATACATACAGTTAGGTCCGGAAATAATTGGACACTGATAGAAGTTTTGTTATTTCGGCTGTGTACCAAAATAAATTCAAGTTACAGTTAAATAATGAATATGAGCTTAAAGTGCAGCCTATCAGCTTTAATTTGAGGGTATTCACATCCAAATTGGAGGAAGGGTTTAGGAATTACATCTCTTTAATATGAAGCTCCCTCTTTTTCAAGGGACCAAAAGTAATTGGACAATTTACTCAAAAGCTGTTTCATGGAGTGGTGTGGGCTATTCCTTCGTTATTTCATCATCAATTAAGCAGGTAAAAGGTCTGGAGTTGATTGCAGGTGTGGCATTCGCATCTGGAAGCTGTTGCTGTGTACCCACAACATGAGGTCAAAGGAGCTCTCAATGCAAGTGAGATAAACAAAAGCTGTGGGGTGCTCCAACATAAATCAACGGCCATGTAAGCCCATGACGAAATAAGTACTGTGCGTTAAGTCCTTGAAGTATCCCACATGAATGAAATGATAAAAACACCAACATCCACTATAATTCGAATAGCTGGATAGAGTTCCACTTCTTGAATAGTGAGAACTCTCACTGGCTAGTGTCCAGGCATAAAGGCATCAATATGGATAAATAGGCGTAAGAGAGTAGAATAACTCACATTTGCTGGGTCTTGGGTGAGATGTACGTCCACAGGCGTGTGCTTCCGGTACTCCGCAGGATCCAAACGAGCAGGTAAGAAGAATTGGAGCACTACTTAAAACAGTAGAAAAAACTGCAGGAGAGTGGGTACCATGATAAAAACATTTAATGGATCAGTGCACCTTGATAAAGAGCGTGTAGCTCGAAACGCGTTGGTGGGGGCCTTTGGGCTCGTTTTGTAGCTTATGCACTGATCCATTAAATGTTTTTATCATGGTACCCACTCTCCTGCAGTTTTTTCTACTGTTCTAAGTAGTGCTCCAATTCTCCTTACCTGCTCGTCTCAATGCAAGTGAAACAGGGCATTCTTAGGCTGCAAAAAAAAAGACAATCCATCAGAGAGATAGCAGGAACATTAGGAGTGGCCAAATCAACGTTTGGTACATTCTGAGAAAAAAAAGAACGCGCTGGTGAGCTCTGCAACACAAAAAGGCCTGGACGTTCACGGAAGACAACAGTGGTGGATGATCTTAGGATCATTTCCATGGTAAAGAAAAACCCCTAAACCTGTTTTGCTTGATGCAGATGTAGAGAACGTGAATGAAGCGGACGTACAATTTCGATAAAGCCGGTTACCGTTTGTTTCAATGGTGCCAAGTCGAATCTGGAAATATTTTGGTAGCTTGGACACAAAGAGTCACGTCAACGGAAGCAGTTGGTTACAAGAAAGCATAAGAATTACCACGACTCCCTCGTCAGAGCAGACCAAGGTGACATAAAAAGTCTAGCTGTTTCACATATCACAGGCGCTGTTTGAAATGTCCTTATTCTTGGTGACAATTTACCCTTTCCTTGAAGGGTTTTAAATAATGTATCAAGCAAATGAATACTTGTGATTCCACAAACGTTATTTACATGTTGAAGTGCCCTTGCGGCCTCCTTTATGAACACATTTATCTTTCTTTGCTTAGGGGTTCTGCCACCCTGTTCCCTACAGAAACACAACTAATAATAATATTAAGAATGATAATAATACACAGTTCCAGTTGTAAAGTCGGTGACCATATGCACAGCATTACAAAATGTGTTAGAAATTCTGATTCTTCCAATGATACTTTAAAATATAATGCCGTTTCCTTCCCTATTATGGTTTACAATGATTTTCCTAACCTATAGCATTCAGCTGCATCTCAAGTAAAGGCTGTGTATCATGTCCCCACACCCCTCAAATTAGCGGTTCCCTTTTAATGTTTAGGGCTTTGCATATTACATTATTATTAGTGACTATATATATATATATATATATATATATATAAAAATATATATATATAATATAAAATCAAAAACGAAGTCGATACCGTTCTGTGGCTAACAAAATGCTTTTATTTGTGTGAGCTTTCGAGATTCACTGATCTCCTCTTCCGGCGGCGTTACAATGGATAAAGCAAGAAAGGTTTAACTTAGGCTGCGGCCAGGGTGGCGCTGAGCGTGCAGGCGCTCATGCGCGGCGGCGCAAGCGAGCAGCAAATTCAAATTTGTTTGCTTGGCAAGCAGCTAAGCTCCGCGCATGCTCACGCTGGCCACACACATTGCCGCAATGTTTCATCGCGGCCAGCGTGAGCGCGCCCTCCCGCTCAGCGCTACCCTGGCCGAGGCCTTAAAAACAGTGCATCCTGGAATGTATGTGACTGAAACCTATCCCTCCCCCCCTGTACGGTATGCGATTTATGACTTAAGGTGTTAAACCTCACAGACTGTAACTAGTTACCCTTTACCATGCACCACACTTGCCTCTGCTGAGGCTGTTGTTCAGTGGGTGCTGCTATTCTCTCTCTATATATATATAACGCTATATATATAAAACACAGCCCTGTAGGCCTGGCCCCTCAGTCACAGTATACATGTAATGATGGTGTATTTTACTGGCGCAATGCTAGCAGCGCTGTAAGCACGACTTGGGGCTGCTATATAACGGGTGAATGTGCTTTATCTGGGATATTATGGCGAGCAGGCTTTATACACGAAGCCCTGGCTCATTTCATCGCTGATCTACGCCGACCAAAAAAAATAAATAAACCCAACCCCCCCACAAGGCCCCGTATAGGGGGAGGGGTCCATCCCCACGCCTCTCCTCACCTCCCCTTTAAGAAGGAGGTCAGTGACGCAAGGAGGAGCCGGGAGCGAAGCGACCAATCGTGGCTCTCTCTTGGCGTCACGTGACCAACCTCGGCCCCAGCATTGTAGAGTTTCATTGTGCGCGGCAGCCAATGGCCTCGCGCGGCCTCGGACGCCGCTTCCGGCGTTGACCCCTCCCCCCCTCGCTAGTGTCTCCCACTCTGACTAGGCCACGCCCCCCTCCAGAGGTGTTGCGTCGTTTCCGGTCGCTGCTGCCGAAGCTTCCCCCCCTGAAGCGGAGTGAAGAAACAACAGCCGCCATTTTGTTTGTGTGTGAGGGACGGAGCCCCGGCCGGAGCCCGAGACTCGCACCGAGGGGGCCCCCGGAGACCCAGGGGGAAGCGGGCGCACCGAGGCAACAACTCCCTCCCGCGTCCCTAACCGACCTCCGTACCGAGCTACTGCCAAGAGGGGACCGCGCCCTCCCTCCGGGGAACCACCCGCGCTCATCCCCACCGCCCGGGTATAGTGCGACCCGCCGCCGCAAGGGCCCGCCCCGGAGAACCGCCGGCAGCACCGGTTCCGAACACCCCCCGGGGAGCGAAACTTCCTCCGGGAGGCTGAGAGGCCCGCGCCTTCATTGTGACCGCCCGGGCCCCGCCTGTGACAGTCAGATCGTCTCCTCCTCCCCGGGACTCGGGAGATCCTGCTCTCTTTCCCCCCCTCTATGAGGGAGACCCCCGCGGGGAGAAGAGGAAGGGAATCCGTGTAATATAGAGAGAGGGAAAGAGAAGGGGCCACCAACCCCCCCCGATCAGGGTCAGTCAGAGCGGTTCTCACCCCCCCCCCCTCATTTACCTGTGGAGAGGCCACAGCCGCCCGACAAGGTGCGGAGGTGAAGCGATGTAAAGGGAAGGGGAGAGAAGCCACAAGCAACACCCCGTTGGGGAAAAAAGATTAAACCTACCGGCGATGCCGCCCTCCCACGGGGGGAGAGACACAGGACACGGCATCTGAGGGGCCCGAGCATCCAGAGAAGGGGGAGATCAGACCTCCCCCAGGTTCCTAAGCCCCCCTTACAGCCTCTCCCGCACCCCCACTGCACACGTACACATAAGGAGAGCAGGTTCCTTATCTCCCCACCCCCACCCCGTATTTATTTCTTAAGATCTTCCTCATCTTTAGGGAAGGGCAGGCAGATATACCCAATTGAGGGGGGGGTGGTTGTAGGACATCTCCCCACCTCCACCCACCAGCCCCTCTTTTTTTGGGGGGTGAGGATGATGGGGCAGGGGAGGCTCAAGTACTTGACCCAGCTCAGCAACTTAAGCAGCAAGGAGGAGAGGAGACGCTGTCTGGAAGAGGAGATTCTCCGCACTTGAGGCCAAGAGGTCCCCGTCATTGTCCCTCCACCTACTAAACCTACTGAGGTCTTCGGAGACATCAACCATTGGGCATTAAGGACACTCGAAGCGGGACAAGGGGGGGAGAGGGTCTAGCTCCCCCATCCCAAACCCAGGCACACCTTAGTGTATGTATTTAGTGACTGATTGTATTTAACAGAAGGAGGCTACCTTGGAGGTTTGGACTGAGAAGCAGCACGACGTAAATAGCTCGGAACCATGGCCGAAAATGTGGTGGATCCTGGGCCTCCCTCGGCCAAGAGGCCCAAGATGTCTTCTCCTGCACTGTCTTCCAGCGATGGTCCAGGTCAGTCCCATTGAAATCACATGTAGTACTGTTCAGGTGTCACCCATCCCATGTAGCCAAGTGGCTGTGTAATGTCAGTGACTTGATGACTTTAGCAGCGCAGGGTTACTAATCCAACACTGTCACAACATGAAACTTGCGTCTTGCGCACAATGCGATAGTCATATGGGCAATCTTCATGTTTTTTAATAGTCGACGATTGTGATTCTGAAAACTTAAGGACTCTCTCCAGGTGACAAATCATTACATCATCTGTGAATGTCTGTTATGCTTGTTCCTTAGAAAGTTATTACTACCTGCTAGGCAGAGACGGGTGGTTAGGCGCATTGGTCGTCTTCATCCATATAGTAGAGTACCAAATGAGGGAGAAGGGGTAAGTTGCGTGATACTGTTTATTGGGCCAATGCATTGGTAAGCTACAAGTTTTCGCACCACCTGGGGAGATGAAGAACCCTGAGGTTCGAGCGCTTCTAACTTATCGGCTACCTGTTGGTCCCAAACCTGGAATCGTAAGGCCTACTCCTCCTCTGTTACTTCACTACCAACAAAAATCTTTCATTATCATGGTGGTAACCCTGTGTTTTCACAGCAATTCTAAATCTGGGGTTACCAATGTCTACCCACGTCCGCAAGAAAATTGGATCTGAGTTTACTAGGGTGCAGTGGTCCACGTATGGTGGTATTAAGAGGTATGGAGTACCACTGCTATTTTATGTGCAAACTTGCAATTCATCAGAGAACTTGGAGGCCTCCCCCTTTCCTAGGGTCCAGCATAAATGACCCCGACCCCTATGTTTAATACATTGCGATCCTTTTTCATACAAAGTAGTTTGTATTATTATTATTGCCAAGTCTATCACAGCAGGGATGGTAATACAAGAACAGGTGGAAACCACCATTAAAAATGCACAGTAGCCATTTATTTTTTTTCTATAGAGAGCGGGCCCCCTCCCCAGAGGTTAAAGTTAGATGGGCTTTCAGTATACCCTTTTCTGGATGTGACTGCATGGGCCCAGCTCGCTGGCGGCGAAGAAGCGCTTGTTCCGATCGCGCCACTGCTGAACACATCGCAGTGATTGCTACCGGTCCTGTGGTTTTTGTGACAGGGTTTGCCGGCATGTTTCCTTTGGCCCTTATCAGTGTCAGTGTATACACCTCTCCCCTCCACTTCTTAGGCTTACTGGTAGCTAACACCCCTCCCTCTCTTTTTGATTTGGAGTGTCCAGTGGCTAAGGTCGCAACAAAGCATTAACCCGTTAGCTACCAGAGGGGCAAGCAATACCTCTTGAGAATTCGAGCAGTGTCTTTTTAACCCTTTTTTACTGCCAGAGGTGCCAGCAAGGCAGTGACAGTGCTGAGACGCTGTATAATACATTGATATGGGGTGCCATAAGTTGCATATGGTGTCTTATAACTTTAGGATACCGCGTCGCGGCTTTGCTTTGGATGTTAAGGCACCACATGAATATGGTTACTAATGACCGAGTGACCCATTCATAGAAAGTTGTACATGAGGATTACCTGCATAAGTGATTGTGGGTCACAATTGGCTGTTAGGTGGTTAGTGGGTTAATATACTATTTTTGGTTACTATATGCAACTCGTTCTGGGGGATTGGTGGCATTCCTGGGTAGGTTGTTTACTGGGTTCATTCACGCCTTGGGTGAATATATGGTGTGAGTTAGGTTAGTCTTTTTAATGTGTCCTGCAGCTGGTATATTGCTAAGGCACTGTCACTTTGGTTATCAAACATCTGAGGAGTGAAGGGTTAATATCAAGCCATACTGCAAAACTCTGCCTCAGTGTGTGTTGGTTGGTGTGGCAGTGTGTGTTGGTTGGTGTGGCGGTGTGTGTGTTTGTGCGTTCTTTTACCTGTAACATCTTGGATCATTGTAGTTCCTTTTGGATTTCTATCTTGTTTCCTTATTCAGCCCACGCACATTGTTTCTTATTTTATCCAATATGCCCTTTACTCTCTCTGGTGATGATTTTTAGAGACTGCATGCTGTTCATTATCTAATTTTGTGTGTGTGTACGTATATGTTTAACTACTTTGTATGTTTGTTTTTTTGTTAAAACTCCATTTTATATATCACACCTTTGTTTATGTAATCTCCATTGCAGATATATGTATAATATTTTGTGTGTAGATATAAACATATATACAGGATGCAAAATAGCCTGCCAATGACAGGTCACTTGCAGACTTTCTGATTCTCAACCTTCCTTATATCGGGTCATAATTCTCAAAGTAAATTAACTACTCGACAACAACAAGAGAATTATTGAACATTGTAATTTTGGGGGATCTGAAGAAGTTTGTGTAGGAAGTGAAACTGTCCGGACAGAGAGGCCAGGCCATTAAACAAGATGTCATGCCGTATTGTATGCTTGTGTAACTATTTACTCTTACTGTTTTTATTAATCGCTTTGAGTAGTTAATGAAACAGTTTTGTTGTTGCATGTGCATTGCATATGGTCCCTCTTGTCCATAAGGCTTTTGTGGATAAATACTTTGCAGGAGTTTTGTAGCCATTAAATAGCCCTCCCCCTCCCTTTAGCAGGCTGGCCCCCAAAAGGGGTAATTTCATAACCACCAAACTTATCCCCCCCCATGTAATATCCAGTGCCAGTAGGCCTGGAAGCCCTGCCGATGGTGGTCTTCCTTTAGCCCTTCTCAGCTCCCATCCCTTGCCTTCAATATCCTTTTGTTCTCTTGCCTCTCTGGCTGTGCAGTTGCTTTTCCTGCTGGAGGGAGAGGGGTGGACTCCGTTTTGGTGCTTAATTTCTCTCCCCTTCTCTAATGGATCCAGCTTCTGCGCTCCACTCCTCTGCTGCCAGAGGAGCAAGCAGCACATTGCAATGCATCACAGATCCCTCTGGGTGTCATCTCCCAACTGTTTATTGACCTCCTTGATGGATGACAATTGCAAATGCATTGTATTTAGTACCTGAAACCCTATGTTCTGTTCCAATCCCATGTGCCATTTCTACTCTGAAAACGTGACACTTCCCAGAGATTCAGATAGTGGGGTAGCTAGCCTGTGTGAGTCCTTCCCCCCCCCCCCCCCCCCATGTAGTAAAGCAGGGCTCTTCAACTGGTTCTCCAAAGGGGCCAGATTAGGAAACCTTTAGGAGTAGAAGGGCCACAAGTTTATCCTAATAACATTTTAGATGCCTTTTAAAAACATTAAAAATACTAACTTTTTGCAAGCATTTACACCAGCTGTAATAAATATATATATTTATATATCAATATATTCCCAGAATCCCTTGCTGCAGTGGAAGCACTGTATGCTGGGTGATAATGGTGAAAGGCAGGGTTGCAGACCTGTCTAAGATATGTGAATGTGCTCAAAAGTTATCTTTTTATTTGCTATATGCTAACGGTGGAGGTTTCTTGTTGCCTTCCTTTTCCACCCACCATAACTTCAAATGTTGAGAATATATATATATATATATATATATATATATATATATATATATATTTTAAACTATTACTATTTTTTTAAACTATTGTCGTATATTTGTAAAGCACTGACATATTCCGCAGTGTGATGGGGGTACAGAGATCTGATAATGACATCGTTACCTACAAATATGGACAAGCGAGCACAAACAGATGCAAAAAGGTAACGAGGGCCCTGCTCGTGAGAGTTTAAAATCTAGAGAACTAGGGTAAAATGAGCAGGGGCAGGGCCGCATAAAGGGCATTCGTGGCCCCCCTTTAAAGAGCCCTGTAGTAATGTAACAAATGAAAGGCAGTATGATACTTTTTATTGGCAGAAGAGTTGATCAGTTACAAGCTTTCGAACCCTGGAGAGTTAAAGCAGGCACAAGGGCTAAGTTTCAAAGCCTTTTCCAGAAGATAACTGCGCTAGGTATTCTTTGCGCCCCTGCAAAAAAATGTCTTCCACGTCGGTCCAGAAACGGATAATTTTGCAATAAGAACAGCAAAGTTAGTTACTGCAAGGGAAGGCGTGGAGTAAGTGGAAGTACACCTGCAACGCTCTTAACTTTAAAAACCTAAGGCTGCCCGATAACGTTTTAGGAGAGTGATAATGTTTTGCTCACGGCCAAGTGTTGGTAAAAGGTGTTCCAGGGTGTGAGCCGTCTTGTCGCCCGCACGTTACATCTTTACAGGAGGACACCAGCACAGATGGTAATTATAGAGCACCGTACAAACCTCTTTCCTTAACATATCCTGAAGAACCTCTTGAGTTAATCAGTCATATTTTCAGCTGAGGGAAATGTGAAGGAATGGGGGGGGGGGGGTAGTGGAGAGGTCGTGTGTTAGGTGTCCCCTCCCTTTCTCCTTTCCATCCCCCACTCTTAGATGCAAGACATGCTTTTTTTTTTTCCCTTGCCTTTTTGGTGAAGGGAAATCTCATGGCTCTCCTCCCCCCACACTCATCTACTTAAATGCCTTGTATGATTGTGCCACCCCTGCACAGCCCTGAGCTCTGAAGAAAAGTGGAAACAGAAATGAAGAGAGGAAGGTGGTTTTGGGACTTTAGGCGACTCCTAACTGATGTCAAAATGAAGTGATCTTTTTGGTGCCCGTCAAGTGGAACGCTTGATATCCAACTTGATCTCCTCTGTGGCAGCGGTTCCTAAACGGGGTGATCCTGGGACCGCCTGTGGTCCCAGTAGAGTTTAGTGGTGGACTCTCCGTGCCTTTCAAAGTTGACTTTTGTTCTCTCTCCTGTAATCCGCATTTTCTATCACAGCTGACGGCTAACGTTTAGATACAAGTCCAGTATTTCTGCCATACACTATGAATATACAGAAATACATTGATAGACAAGGAGTAACTTTAAATATGGTGGTCCTCTAAGGAATTAATAAGTATTAAAGAGACCGTGATGTGCAGATGTTTGCACTAGTGGTGTTAACCTCTGCATGGCTGGAGCAATCTGTAGAGCTCAGCTGTGTGAGATCGGGGGATTGAAGTTCGGTACCTGTTGCTGTTCAGTGCTTTGCAATAGCTAATGTTAGTTGGGGGACGGGCACACAGTGTAGATCTAGTGTAGATCCGGCCCTCCTATATTAAGCAGTGACACACTTGTAAAGATTTGCGTTGAAAAGAAAGCTTCTATTTAAACGTATTGACTGGACATCCTATGAACACATTGAGGATGCAGCCGGTCTGCTTTTCAGTAGTTCTGGCTTCTGATTTGTTTCATTTTCCATTTTTTTTTTTTTTTTTTTTTTTGTAGCTTATGCACTGATCCATTAAATGGTTTTATTATGGGACCCACTCTCCTGCAGTTTTTTCTACTGTTCTAAGTAGTGCTCCAATTCTCCTTTACCTGCATGTTTGGAGGTGGTAAAGGTTCGTGCGTTGGTGCTTCACCCTGCATGAATCCCAGAGACACTGTAGCAATTCACTCATGAATTGCAACCCTTGATAAGTCAGAATCTCACTAGGGAATCTTACTCTAGAGAAAATGACTAGCAATGCTTGGGCTACTGCCCTCGCCTCAATGGTGGCCAGCGTGACAGCCTCGGGGTACCTGGTGGCAAAATCCACCACCGTGAGGATGAAACGCTTGCCAGACCAGCTAGGGATCGTCAGAGGTCCCACTATGTCCTTGGCTACTCTCTGGTAGGGTCCCTTATTACCTGTAGTGGGTTAAGGGGCACCTTCTCATGATCACCTGCCTTACCTACTCACTGGCAGGTATCACAGGACTGGAAAAAATCTGCCACTACCCTTGATGCCCCCAGCCAGTAGAATCTGTAAGGATTCGTGAGTCACGCCGCCTTCGGCACGCTCCTGCCCTACCTTCATTCACGCGCGGGTCAACTTCCAAGGGAACATCATCTGCAGGCCGCATAGCGTGCATGCGCGCACCGGTGATGTCACCAGGTATTGCAGGGGAAGGCCCCGCGCATCAGCAGCGTGTGCACGTGACGCTTGTGCAACGCACCCAAGCTCCGTGGCAACAACAGAGCTAATTAGCTCCTGTACATTCACCTGTCTCCTGCATCTAGCCCAATCACTGCTTCCACTGAGGCCATGCCTTCGCTCCTCCTTTCCATAGGATCGCACAGTCCTGCCTATATATGCTGAGCTGTGCCACTGGCACTTTGGCTGGGCATAGATTCATGTTCCGTTGTGCTTACCTGTTCTTTGCCTCCACAGTCTTGCCTTGCTGAACCTTGCTCTGTGTACCGACCCAGCTTTTCTCTTGGACTCCGCACCTCTGGAATATTGACCTCGGCTACCTCTGACCCTCCGCATCTCTCCAACCCTGACCTCGGCACTCGGACAACAACAACTCTCCAACCCCAACTATGGCTAATAGTACCTGCAACGATCCAGACTTCTCCTACTCTGACCTTGGCAAGTATAATGATGACTCTTACCTCTCAAACCCTGACCCGGCTACCTCGACCAATTTACCCTCTAGACGTGCCACCATGGCTGTGGGTGGCGTTTATACCCATTCCCACCACAGTCCCGGGGCCCCGCCTTGTTTGTGGTGAGCACAGTGTTACGTATGATACAGCCCCGCAAAGATGGACCCCACTGAGGTGGGACACGTCTTGGCTACACACGCTACCATGTTTACCAAACTTTAAAAATATCTTGAGAAGGGTGACCGACGAATGGACTTGTTGCAGTAAAATCTTCTGGCCCTCACGGTACAGGTGCAACACCCCACTCCTTCCACTGCAACCGGTCCTCCCTCTTCCCCGCTGGTTAACCCCTTGTCTTCTGAACCTCGACTCCCTACTCCTAACTGCTATGCTGGAGATCCCCATGGATGCCAAGGCTTTCTAATGCTTCATACAATTCGAAATAATGCCTTCCCGTTTTCCTTCCCAAAGATCCAAAGTGGCGTACATCATCTCTTTGCTCACAGGCGACAAGCTGGCTTGGGCTTCCTCCATCTGGGAACAGAGGTTGGCTCTTACATAAGACATCGGATGATTCGCCAAAGAATTTCGACGAGTCTTTGACACTCCTGGCCCTAAGGTAACTGCTGCCTCTTCTTTGTTTCGTATCTCTCAAGGGAATCGTCTGGTTGCCAGATACGCTTTGGAATTTCACACCATTGCTGCTGAGACAGGATGGAACAATGAGGCTTTATCATCGGCTTTCTGGCAGGGACTTTCGGAACCTCTTAAAGATGAACTCACTGCCCAAGGGCGTCCTACAGATATGGAAGAACTTATCACTGTTTGCATCCGGGTAAATAAAGCCAGCAAGAGAGGAAATCTGAACATTCAAGCCATCGTCATCTACCCGCCAGGTCACCTGCCTTCCATTTTTGTTCTCCAGATCCTCCTTCCTCTGACGATCCGGAACCCATGCAACTGGGAGGCAATAGTTGTCCTTCTCCGAGAAGCAACATCGTCGTACTACAGGACTCTGTCTCTACTGCGGTAATCCCAGACATCAAGTGCTCCTTTGCCCTCTCAAGCCGGGAAAAGCCAACTCCCAATAAGGTCCAGGGGAATCTCATTGGGAACACTCTCCATTTCCCATATTGCAAAGAAATCTTGCCAACCAGGGTATTGATTCCAGTCTCCCTTACGGGCGAGAACTTTCATGCCACAGATTTGGCCTTTATCGACTCCGGGTCTGGAGGCAACTTCATCGACCAAGGATTGCGAAAAGAAACAGCATTCTGTTCACCCGAAAGACGGTCCCTATAGGATTAGAGGCCATCGACGGTCGACCACTACAACCGGCTTTAATTTCTTTACAAACTATTGATTTCTCTCACTGGTAGAAGACGGTCACAAGGAGGAGATTTAACTGGATGTGATTCACATGCCTTCCATTGTGGTCATTTTGGGTCTTCCATGGCTCCAACGCCATGGGGTACTGTAAGGATTCAGGAGTCACGCCACCTTTGGTGGGCTCCCACCCTACCTCCGTTCACGTGCGGGGCTCCTTCTAAAGGAACATCATCCGCAGGCCGCACAGCGACGTGAAACGTGTACAATGCGCCCAAGCTCCGTGGCAACAGAGTTAATCAGCTCCAGCACATTCACCTGTCTCCTGTACCTAGCCCAATCACTGCTTCCACTGAGGCCGCAACTCTGCTTCGCCTCTCTATAGGATTGCACAGTCCTGCCTATATATGCTCAGCTGTGCCGCTGGCACTTTGGCTGAGCACAGATTCATGTTCCGTTGTGCTTACCTGTTCTTTGCCTCCACAGCCTTGCCTTGCTGATCCTTGCTCTGAGTATCAACCCGGCTTTGCTCTGGACTCCACACCTTTGGAATACTGACCCCAGCAACCTCTGCCCTCCGCATCTCTCCAAACCTGACCTCGGCACTCGGACAACGACTACTCTCCATTCTCCAACCCCAACTACGGCTAATACTACCTTCAACGATCCAGACCTCTCCTACTCTGACCTTGGCAAGTATAACGACAACTCTTACCTCTCCAACCCCGACCCAGCTACCTCGACCAATCTACACTCCCGCCGTGCCCCCATGGCTGTGGGTGGTGTTTATACCCATTCCCACATCAGTCCTGGGGCCCAGCCTTGTTTGTGGTGAGCACAGCGTTACAGAAATGCTGAAACAACCGGACTCTCATGTAAGTGACCCCATGATGCCCCGCTTGTGTTATGGAGTGAGCTACCTGCAATAACTGCTGCCT
>WSYH01000078.1:252309-288577 GCA_036426205.1 Ascaphus truei
GGGTCTGCCGAGCTGAAATAAATATGCAGGTCAGCTCCGGATGCCCCCAGGAGACAATCCTATTCACTAAAAATAAAAGAAACGCCATGATACTGTATGTTGATCTCATCACCCTTTAGATTGTGAGAAAAGAATGCAAGTTGTTATAGTACGATGTGCATATCAGAGTTTAGTGGATAGCAGTTGCTGGCAAAAAAATGCGAGTTTGGGCTTTTTTTTCTGCTACTGCACCACTTGTTATAGACAGAGTATTATAGCTCGGTAAAAAGCTGTTTTAGTGCGATATTGCCATGTAATGGAAGCTTAGTGAACAGCTACACCCGCAATATCGCTCTAAACGGGCACTTATAGTGCAATAATGCACTTATCGAAGTTCAGTAAATAGGCCCCTAACAGAGATAGCAGGTGAAGGAATAAGTGCAATAAATTGCAGATATGACCGATTATTAAACTAATCATTTATATTGACTAATACAAAAAAAAAAAAAAAAGAGAGAGAGAGAGAGAGAGAGAGAGACATATATATATATATATATATATATATATATATATATATATATATATAGCTGGCACTCCAAGCAAGCAACACAATTCAAGGTGCACGCTCCATAGCAAATAGCAGAACAACTAGTGCTTTCCCAGGCGAGAAAGCAAAAAAGCAATACTCAAACAAGTATAGTAAATCAATTGTATTAATACAAATACATCAGCACACTTCAAACCAACGTTTCGGTCCAGGGCACGCCCATGAGGAAGGTCCTTTCTGGACCAAAACGTTGGTATGAAGTGTGCTGATGTATTATTATTAATACAATTGATTTACTATACTTGTTTGAGTATTGCTTCTTTGCGTTCTCGCCTGGGAACATATTTGTCTCCGGTGCCGTCACTGCAAAAGTGAAAATCTGCAGCGCCGGAGCCAATGTCTACCGCACTTTTCTTTTTTGATACCCTAAAGGTTTTCTTTCACCAGGTCCGAACAGATCCAGCTTGTACTCTACATAGCATTCTACTTTTTCAGTTTGCTGTAGGAATAAGATAAACTTTCTCTGGCTAACTGGGAAAGTAGAACAATGAATCAGTTGGAGTATCCTAATCCAACCCAGTAAGTAAATACAAAAAAACAATCTTGTGACTTTGATGGCAAACTTCGATATGGGTTAGGTCAAAATATATATATATATATTTTTGCATATCTCTTGGCTTAAAGAAATGGTGACAGGTTGCAATGATTATTTTTTCAATGGAGCAGCCTGTGGCACTGACGGGGTGGAATAATTTGCTGAAGGGTAATAAAAAGCAGAGGCAGTATGTGTACTGTAAGTGGTGGCAATCATAAGTTTAGAAAATAGTAATGCTTTTTTCAACAAGTATAAAGAAAAAGGATCAGAAAGTTAAGTGGCTCTATACTTGGCAGAGTTTTTTTACTACTACATCATGGGGTCTGGCACTCCAGGGGCCCCATGACATAGTCGTCTAACCCTTTTGTAAAGTATACAGCTAAGATACACACTGCTCCCTGGCTGGCACCTTTTTTTGTGCTATGCACAGGATGTGACTCTTTGATAGACATGGCCCCCAGCCAATGACATTTGACTCAAGAGGAGGGATTAAAAGGGGGGGTCTTTCAGAGTCCCTGGCGGAGCACGAGGGGGCCAAGCTTTTTTTATTTCATTATACAGCAAATAAAAATACCCCTTATGAGCATATTCACAGGTCTCAGATAGGTTCACAACCCTGCCTTTCCCCATAATCGCTCAGCATGCAATGCTTCCGCTGCAGCAAGGGATTCTGCGTAATGACAAGCAAATGAGCACTCACTGTTTGCTCCTTATCTATTTGACACCCTGTGAGTGCTCATATGCAATTACCCAGAATCCCAGGCTGCAGTGGAAGCATTGTATGGTAAGAGATAAGGGGGAAAGGCAGGGTTGCAGACCTGTCTGAGATGATAATGTGCTCACCATCGGTGTTGTTATTTTCTTTGCGCTGTACGGTGGAGGTTTTTGTCACTTTTTTATTCACCATAACTTACTTTTTGTTTTGTTTTTAGGAATACAGTGAAATATTCTTTGCAGTGACTCAAAAGGAAATACTTCTGTGAATTTCCTGAAAACTGCAACTCAATGTCTGATTAAAAATTACATTATACAAAATTATACAGGGCCTGGGAAGTTACCGAAAATGCCCATGTCTGCTTCAGGATTTGTACCTAAAACTGCTTAAAATAATTCGTTTGTTGAAAAGTTGCGCATGCACAAGAAGCAGTAGCGCAAATGACACTGTTTCGTGTTACTTATTGGTATTAGCCTTGGCAGTTAACACCAGCCGTTAATATGACAGGTAGACACTGCCCCATGCTCCTACTAATTTATATAAACAAACCTTTGCACGCCTAATTTGTTTCCGGAGAAATACGCCCAATTTTGATAAAACTGGGCAGTGCCATTTCTACTGTATCTTGAATTCTAGTTTCATAGATAATTATTAGATCAATATATCTTGCGTAAAGAATCTGGACTCGTTCCAAAACAGTTGTGCAGATATTGCATTTTTTTCTGTTCCTTGAGCAAATATAACCTCCCGATATAAATATACACAGTGTGCTTAGGAATATTCTGCTCCTTCAATCTTTCCTGCAAAGAAGACACTCCAGCATGAAGTTCCTGGTGAGAATATTCAGCTGCATTATGTATTATCAGTGAGATGAGATGATACATACTGTAGTAACATTTCCCCATTGTTCTCATTCTGTTTCAGATTGTGTCAGTTGTCCTGCTAGGAGTCTTCCTGGCTCAGTCTCTAGCAAATGATGTAAGTAAAGTACTGTAGTAGGCTATGTTGGTATCTTGCCTTTAACAAACTCAGTATATATTGTAGACCAGGAATCCTTCAGTATTGGGGGAAACTATTTAGAGACACCTTCTTTCCAGCCAGATAATATATATTTTTTTATTTCAATGAAAGAAGAAACAAAGGCACCTAATCTATTAACAAAGTACTTGCGTTTGCTCAAGTTTTTTCCCCAATAACATTACAAGAAGACACAAAAGAGGAAATGTGCCAAATGTTGCAAACTGGGGGAGTGGCTCAGTGAGTAAAGACACTGACCGAAAACAATGACACTGAGTTTGAATCAGGGGAACTTGGTTAAAATTGCGGTGTCAGCTCTTTGTGACTTTGTGCAAGTCACTGTATCTCCCTGTGCCTCAGGCACAGATTGTAAGCTCATCTGGGCAGGGACTGTCTGTAAAAATCCTATGTGCCATGTACTGCGCACTATACCGTAATTGTGAAGTGCGTTGAAGCTCATTGGAAGAAGAGTGCTAAAGGAAAAAAGGTTATTATAGTTCCAAAAGCAGATGAAAATCACATTGTTGTGACTATGCGTCACTTTGTATCACAAAGCTTTGATCCAGTATTGTGCCAATTGCCCCAGTGAGTGATATGGGGAGAGGTTATAGCAGTTAGGGGAACAGAGTGTCACCCCAATATTATAATGACAGGCCCGACTTTGCTCCTATAACTAGTGCAGTTTCCTTCTCTCTTTGGGTTTTTTAAATCCCCAGTATAACCTCTACCCGTGAGAGATCGGAAGCTAATATAAGAAGCTAGATTACTGGGTTTCATGCATGTGACGCTGGCACACATTGATGCAGATAGAAAGTGATTGATACATTTCTATCATAGTACATTATCATTCTAATTAGTGCTTTGAAATGAATAATTCTTGTACACATCCTAGCATTTATTTTTATATTGTTTTGCAACCCAGTCTGTCAATATCAACAACTCTGGGAATGTAGGCACCAACGTTAAACAGAATGTGAATATAAACAATCAGAACAATGTTGCCAACATCAACAACCTGAACGGATGGAACTCCTGGGATTCCGCATGCGACTATGGCAGAGTGAGTAACGATCAATGCGTGCTGTAAAACGTATAGGAATCTAACCCTATGTAATGTACCAGCCACAGACTGTACAGTGCTAGTATGTCCATATATCCAATGTCACATATTGCAGTGCTGGGACAATTAGAACCTTCCTTTCTATTGCTATCTTCAGTACATTACCTTACATTTCCTTGTTGATTTCCAAAGCAGGAAGTGGTTGTGTCCTATTAGAAGCTGCAGTGACCCCACCTGTTGAAATACTTCTTTTTTGACAATCAATATTCACTGATTCAGAGGTTTTTTTTAAGTCATTATCAGGACATTCCATTTATCTATTTAAATCACTTTTTAAAATATATTATTTATATTGTGGTTTTAAATGTATTACTTTTACACGTTCATATACACATTTATCTCTAGATCGCTGATTACTCTCTTGTTCATAAATATATATATATTTGTAGAGGTATCTGTACCGTGTTAGCCAAATGTACAATATAATTCTATCCCTTTATACCCAATAGGGACCACATAGTACCCACACACATGTACAGAAATGCGACACCCTCTTACATTTCAACCCCTACCCACACCGTTGTTGTACACTCCCCCTATACATACACATTTTGTAAAGCGCTGTATACACTGTTGCCACTCTATAAATTAGGATTTACACATACTCACATATACACACACATACATACACATACACACATATACACACACATACATATACATACACACATATACACACACATGCTTACTCTAACATCACAAACATTCAGGGACCATTTAACACCTTAAGCTATAAATCGCATACTGCACAGGGGGAGGGTTAGGCTTCACCCACAGAGATAACATTCCTAGCTGTCCTGTTTGACAGTAAATTTCTTGGCTTAATTCATTGTAACATCACTCGAAGAAGAGATCACTATATCTCGAAAGCTCGCACAAATAAAAGCATTTCGGTAGTCCCAGAACGGTATCGACGCTTCATTTTTTATTTTATGTAGCAGCAGCCGGCACACACAAATACTGTTTTAAATCCAGATGCTAGTCCCATAGAGAATAATAAAAATAATTACCAGATGTTAGTCCAGCAAGGAGAGACAGCACACAAGGAGTAAACTTTCAAAGTGATGTATTGAAGAGATGAACACTCAAAAAAATATATACACATACATACATATATTATTATATATATACATATATATTATTATTTATAACAGTTAGAGAGGATGGGAAATTTAAAAAGAGAATAAGGGATTCACTAAAGATTCTACTACTCCCTATAAATTGTGCTTAACTTTGAGTGCACAAGAACACCTGTGAACAACACCAGGACAAAGCCACATGTCAAACAAGGGATCCTTACTTCAGTTCAGTATCTATACGACTCTTCTCCTGCAGGGATATGCTGCTACCCGACTGTTTTCCAAGAAGATGTGTATTGTCACCAAGATGAACAAAGATACCTTCCCCAGCCTGGCTCAGCTCAGCACCTTTGCTAAGGATGAGAAGGTGAGGAGTGTGAAGGATTAGCATGTGTCTACTCATTGCTCAGGCTCTGTAAAATAATGAAGGGCTTATTAACTGCTCCTTTGATAGAGGTGGAAAAGCAGGGGCAGTCGATACTAGGACCAAAGTGTACTAATGGCAGTGATATTTTTAAGAGGTTAATGCCCAGTAGGTCTCTTAAGACTTAAATATAGCCTTAAATCTGCTCAACTGACACCTTTTTTTCCCCATCAAATCAGACACCTAAAAGTATTTTTTAATTATTAAGTCAGTTTGTAAACACCGCGAGCTGAGACTTGGGAGGGGTTTGATTGCCTCTGGCTGCTCCATTTTGTCTGATATCACTGTGTGTTCAGCAAGTTTTACAACCACGGCCCCTCTCTCCCCTTAAGTGTTTTGCCACCTATTAAGGACAGGTAAAGGAAACACTTCATTGACAAACTCTCCCCCCAATCAGAGCAGAGTCGGATTAAGGATTTACTTGGCCGGATGCGAAGCACCAGCTTGGACCCCCCATTACACCTCACTCTTATTAAGAGGGTATACAAAACAAAGACAGACACACACAGGCAGTCACACACACTTCCACATAAAGAGACTGACAGGCTCTTCTTCTTGCCTCATTAATGCATGTTGGGGTCACCCAGTCTCTGGACCCTAAACAGGTGCCTGTCAATTAATTTGTCCCTGATTCAGAGGCCCCTGTGGCAGCGAAGGGGTATAGATGTAATCTGTTTATGAATTTGGTGAATGATACACAGTTCCAAACCCTGCCATTAATTGCAATTAACCCTTTATCATTGCACAGATGTAGCAGCCAGCAGGTGCAAGAGTGCAGTAGCCGCACCCCTTTTTTGTACGTGGCTAATCCTTTTAAATGGCGTCTGCTCCTGCCGATCCGTTGTGTGTTTCAGCAAAACTGTCTGCTGCCCATATATCTTAATTAAAGAGCCCCCTTGACCCAAACTTTGGCACTTTACTTTCCCAAAGTTGGTTAAAATTGTCAAGTTTCACCAATATTTACATTTCAGAAATCAAGAATCAATAAAAAGCCTAACTCTCAAATATTTCTCTACTGACAAAATTTGTTGCAGAAAAAATGGCAGTGACATTTTCTAAGCAAACCAGAACATATCTCTAAAGTGTAAATCTGTCATCTACATTTTCAGAGCAATCCTGTTTTTTTTTAACTCTTGTTCCCTTAGGATTCTGGGATTTGTAGTCCGGACATTTATTGAGTAGAAGAAGGGTTAAAGACATTCTTATTGTGTAGGAGTTAGAAACGAGGACATTAAATCTGGAGTGAGTAGACCAGTATAATGATCATGCGTCCCGTTCTACCCTTCTAATATTGATATTTGTATGTTTAGAACCCTCCCAACCCACAGATGTTGACTTACACGATCAATCAAAACCCCATTGTTAACATTGGAGAGTATGGGGAGCACATCCAGTCCCTGTGCAAAGGATTGCCTACCTACACTGCTCAGAAGATGTCTGGTGAGCACATGTACTGTAGATACAATGTATTGGAATGGATAGCCCAACCATGTCAGGCACTCTGAATTAGAAATAATAATAAGAAAAATAGGGCCATATTTACTAAGTACTGCTACTACATAAGTCACCAGCACTGCTTAGTAAATATGACTCCTTATGACCCATTAAAGTGAACACTGTAATGGATCTTCTGAACTGGAAGGTGTCTTTTAGAGTAAACCGGTTTAGTAAATGTGCCCCTTTATGGCCTATTCACTTGAATAGGGCATTACGATGTCTTCCAGCATGGAAGGTGTCTTATGGAGTAGCGCTTCTTAATAAATATGGCCCACAGTGTTCCCGGACTTCATATCATAATACATAAAGGCCACAGGGAGATAAAGCACAGTTCATAAGGAACTTGCCCTACGGTTCGAACCTGGCTTACTTGGTTTAAGGGCAGTGATATTAAAACTGAGACATTCCACCAGCCTGATTTTAATAGGTGTGCCATTATCAAGGATAAAGCATCTAGTAGACCACTTGAATAGGCACTACAACAACATTCATGTAAGAACTGTATAGTAAATAACAGATTATAGGGTGGATGGAGTCATTGGAATACAATGTTTCTGGAAGCAACACACTCCTTTTTCAGGCTGGAAAGGAATTAAATGTGGGGATAACATACAGTATGCATATACAGCAGCTAGTATACACACCAAGAGCAGGGCAAGACATTGACATTGAGGTCTTGGGTACAGAAAAATGTGTACATTTTTTATGAGTCATAACACTCATACGTATAAGCAAACAGGCACAGGCGTACAATTTCAGCAGTATATAGCAGTAGGTAAGTATACGCCCCCATACCTGTGTGAGTGTGCATGTGCAATCTGTGTTTATCATGTATATAGTAGTGTGCATATCAGTGTGTCTGTTTCGACTATCGCATCAATGCATTTGTGTGTGTAAATGTATGTTAATGTGTGAGTACTATGTAAGCATCACATGTGTATCAGTGTGTTCAAGAATTTGTGCACTAAAACTGCATAGCTTCAGATACTGGCATTAGGGTTCAGCAGCTGTAAATGGCAAATTGCCCCGTTAACCTCTCAGTGGAAAGTAATACACAATGCGTTGCTGGTCGCAGGGAACGGGGGGGGGGGGGGACACACACACACACACACACACAGTCCCTATCCAAGATGCTTCTTGCTTCATTTCATTGGGTCTTTATCTGGCAAAGATCCTTACTAGGTAGGGTCCAAAACTGGTACTCACACATGGTGATTATTGTGCAATTTGGAAATATGTTGCCATCAATGTTGTATTGGTAATGTATTATTAGACAATTAAGACGCAAGAACACTATGATCACCAGCTAGAATCACCAATAGCTAGTTCCTCACATTGTATTGGTGGATAAAGATTAAGATTTCAAATTGTTTATTTCTAAGGTGGTTATTTATTAAATTGTGATACTGCCCCAATTGACACTATCACAATTTTATTAAAAACAAAGACTACTGATTAGCTAAGAGCTATAATTGTTTTGTACATACAGCATGTATATTTGTATTTATATTGCACCAATTATACAGAATATGAAGCACTTTAAGGATAGAGAATAGAGATATCGGAAATAGGGTACAAAATAGGGAAAAGCAAACGCTGTTAGACAGGAATCGCTGTTAGACAGGAATCACACTCCCTCTGCTGCCTCCCCATGCCTCCCGCACTCCCTCTGCTGCCTCCCCATGCCTAGCGCACTCCCTCTGCTGCCTCCCCATGCCTATCGCACTCCCTCTGCTGCCTCCCCAAGCTTACAATATAAGCTATGTTCTGGGAGACTTACACAAATAGTGCATGTAAATGCATTAATTTATAGAGCATACCGTATCATAGAGGCACATAGCAGCTAGTATAGTTTTGCCAATAAACGTTTGGACTAGTTCATTTGAAAGGGTGAGTTTTCAGGTCTGTCTTGAAGATGCAAAGAGAGGAAGCTTGGCCGATAAACAAGGGAACAAAGTTTCCAGGTAGGAAGCAGTGGCTATGTAGAAAGTGGCTAAAGCGCTCAAATGCAGGTACAATTAATAAAATAAGCCAAACCACTAAACCAGGGTACTAATAAAAATAATATAGTACTTAATGTGCAATAGTATGGGTACTATCCTCCTGAAGACAGGTGGTAGATGGTACAAGCCCACTCACCCTCAGTCTCATCGGCAGGTTCCCCTGAAAATAGCAATACTCACATCCTGGTGGTAGGTAGGCAAGCTGTGCAGCTACAATTATGCAATACAGGAAAAGGGAGACCAAAAAGGGGGTGAGGTTAGTATTAGGGTAAGGGGTGAGGTTAGTATTAGGGTAGGGGGTAACGTTAGTATTAGGGTAGGGGGTGAGGTTAGGGGCTTACATAGACGGCAAAGCAGCCAGTGGAGAGACGTCCCGGTGCCAAGGTGAGTGGCGGAAAAACGTCCGCCACCAAATGTTCTAAACCGAAGTACAGACCCCAGACACACACGGCGGGTTGAATTCTGGCACGAAAGGACATGTCTCCTACCTTCCCTCCAGTGACACAGCTTCATCGTGTAAGCCACCCAGATCCCCACAAACAGAATGAGGGTCCCCAGCAGAACATAGCACGGCCCCCTGAATCTCTCCCTGCTTGGCACTGCAATATAAGAACGAGTGGTTACCCGTGGGGGACCATATCTAACACATTGCTTTATTCCCCTTTCGCTTGGCTTTTATCATTAATCGGATTATTCTATATTACAATGTTATTATTAATAATTATTGTTGTTGGTATTTCATTTATAATTAAAAGAAACAATGCCACGTAGACTTGGAAAAAATATATACATATATTGTTTGTCCAAGGAACATATTTTTTTAAATTTTGGTTTTCATCCTTGTCGCTCATTTTATTATCATGACCCGTGGGCCCTCAATAACGCGCCCCTCGCTCCAGCCCGCCACAGTGATCCCTTCTCAATCAAACGTGGACATCCTTGTATGGAGATCAGACAGGCCACCGCCTTTTTATTAACCAAGAACCAGTGAAAAACTGAGGACAGGTCAGATGGACGCCATACCACAATTAGCCCTAAACAATTTCCACTCCCACTTTTTCACCTCTGCCCCTGACCCGTTGAGCCCAGTAATACTCCATGTCTGCCTTTAAGGATGACCCCCCTGACCCACCGCTGCTGCAAAAGACTTGAGTTCGCCTCCCCCAATGAACCACCATTAGTCCAACCAATCATTCATCCCATGGTCCTCTCTGACCAGTCCGACCACCTCCCGCTGTGACAAACTTTCCGCTATTTAACATTGTAACCGGACTTCCCTGTCATCTTTGATCATTGTTTTTTTGTTGATTTTTCTTTTGTTTTTGCTTTGTTTCTTCTTTTTCTCCCCCCCTCTTTTTTTTTAAACACAAAGTTAATATGTTTTGCCCCCCAAACCGTGCGTGACACAACCCAACAACCCAAAAACAGGTCGGGAGGGATTCCTGCCAATCCTGCTGGCTTCCGGAGAGATAGGAACGTCCTCCCTCACACCTATACTATATATAGCTAAATGACACAACCCCACCTCCTGCTAAAACTCTCTCCCCACATTAACCCTATCCCTCCCTATTACCATCACCCCTCCTCCGGGGTATGGTGGGAGGGGGACAGCATGGCTGGGAAATAGTTTATATACATTATCTGCAGGGCCTATTAAAGATGGCCACCGCTGTGATTTTCCAGGAACCGGCTTACTAACTCCGGCCGGATGACTCCAGCTGTGGAATGTGCAGCCGGCAGGTACATACCTCTCAGGATGGTACAGGTGGTGTCTGTGTTGTGTAGTCGTGAGTTGGTGACGGAGCAGCAGAAGGTTTGATCTCTCTTCACCACCAGTAACAGATAACTCTTGACTTCAAACAGCTCCTCCTCACCCGGGGTATATATGGTGCTCAGGGCCTGGAAGGTCCCCTGCTTACCATCGTGCCATTTTACCAGGGCAGCAGGGTATCCTCCGTCTGTGTGACATCGTAGTAGGACAATTGGGGTCAACATCATTGTCTCGATCTGGGGGAACCTGTAGGCTGCTGAAAGTAACAAACACAGAGATCCTGTAAGGATATCTATAACTGCATACTGTACAGTTTTGTACTCTCACGTGTATTTATCTATTTATATCTTCACTCAAAACTCTTTGTCACTCTTGATGTACCCAACCATGAATCCACCCACTCATCTACTAATGGATCCACCCTCCCATCAATCTATTTACTAATACCCTAAGCAAGCTACCGACTCATGGATCCACTCGCTCATCCACCCTCCCATTGATTAACTTACTTATCTATAAATCAATTCCCTCTCCTACGGATCCAGTTACTCACCCACTAAAAAATCCACCTATCAAATCAAGCAATGCACCCATCAACTCACCAATTAACCATCTCTCTCCCGTTAACCAACTTACCTCTATCCATCCATGTGCCACACCATATAAGAACACATTGGAAGAATGGCTCACATGTTAAGTCACTGGCGTTTGAGGTAGGAGATTCTGGTTAAGTACAACTTGCATGTGGCTATAGGTTTTTCAGGGTAGGAATAAATTGCCACTGCAATATTCTGATATGTTAATTGTTGGCTATGTGTGGTTATCTATCTACAGTATCTGTCTGTTGATCTATCTAAATATTGATCTTTCTATCCATCCATCTGTCCAACAATTATATGTCAATCATCTACGTATCAACCTATCTGTCTGCCACTAATACCAATGTATCCAGTAGTCTGTCTCTTACTATTTTCAATAAAAATAATAATAATAATAATATTCACCTACATGGCATGTATTGATCAATAGTTCCCAATCTTTGCTTATACATCCATAAGTCATCTACATATATCTCATCTATCTGTCAATATATCAATGTTTTCATCAGTCTATATCTTACTATTTCAAATAATAATAATTATATTCATTAATCAGTACATCTGTCCATTTCCTGACCAATAAGTAATCACTCTACTTATCTGTCAATCTATCGTCTGATCGATGTATTATCTGATTGTGTCTCACCCACCTCCAACTTCCACGTCCATGTCCCTTATAACAATGCTCTTGTTGTTAATGAGAGACAGACAGATGTATCTCCCTTCATCTGCCCGCCTCACGCGCCGCAGAGTCAGCGAAGCGTCCCCCTGGTGGATCAGAATTGGGAACATCTCTGTCCGATTGCGCACGTGGCCGCTTTTCACCGGGAATCTCATCCCGTAATAGTGGTAGTAGTAAATTGGAACGTAAATGCGGCCTTCCCGGTGAAACCAGTACAGAGAAAACCAGGAGGCACCTCTCAGCTTTGCCACCTTACATGGCAGAGTGAGGTCAACACCGGAGATGGCATAAACCCTTTGTGGTTCTTTTGGGATATCTAGGAGAGACAGGAACCAAGACATTGTTAGCGCCACACACGCTGCTAGTTGGTTACCGTGAAAGCTTAGTAGCCTTATAATAATATACTTATTAGGGTCACCCGTACTGAGGTCTGTGTCCCAGCGTAAATGAACATTTGTTTGAATTATCTGCACCATTCTCAGCTTAACTCCTTCCTGTACACTATAACTCCTCCTACTGCTCAATATAACCGCTCCCAATAAACGCTCCTACTGCTCAATATAACCGCTCCCTATAACTCTTCCTATTGCCCCATATATGGAAAGTAGGCTAAAGCGCTCAAATGCTGGTGCAATGAATAAAATAAGCCAAACCACTAAACCAGGGTACTAATAAGAATAATATAGTACTTAATGTGCAATAGTATGGGTACTATCCTCCTGAAGACAGGTGGTAGATGGTACAAGCCCACTCACCCTCAGTCTCATCGGCAGGTTCCCCTGAACATAAGCAATACTCACATCCTGGTGGTAGGTAGGCAAGCTGTGCAGCTACAATTATGCAATAACAGGAAAAGGGAGACCAAAAAGCGCACCAGCAAAACATGTGGTTGCGGCAAAAGATATGTGGGTAGAACGATTAGAGCTCTTAAGGTCAGGATGTTAGAGCATTTAAGGCTCATAAGATTGAAAGACACTAATCATCCTGTTTCCAAACACTTCACAGAATGTGGTCAGGGAGGAACAAGTAATTTTTCCTTCCTGGGAATTGAATTAGTTAATTGTAAATTTAGAGGAGGGGATCATGTCAACCTTCTGAACCGTAGGGAGGCGTATTGGATTTTCACTCTCCAAACGCGCTTCCCTATGGGTCTGAATATTGACTGGCAGTTAACCCATTTTTTGTAATATGCTAATTTTCATGAGTTAATTACACTTCAAGTCAATTTTGCTTAAACGACAAATGGATTGATCAAATTAGCCCTGTAAAGTTTCTTAAAGTTTCATATAGTATACAATACACTTGTTTTTGATGTCTTATGTTGATGATAGTTTTATTATACAATGTTTTATATGTACTATATGTGAACATATTTCCCTGGTTCCTAGGTTCTAGATATACATTATATGTTATGCAGTATTCATGTATTTACATGTTTTTCAAGTTATTTAGATGCTTTAAATTACTTTACTTTTCGTAAATTTGTGGCTATATGTTTTATACCCTTATTATCCCTTTATGTCTTAGCATAAGATGTAAGTTATTATTGTTGTTTTTACATTTTCCCTTTGAATAGAATGCTTTTCTTCTTCTTTTTTCTATTTTTCTTAAACTTTTGATTTTAGTTTTGTTGATGTCTGCATCGCCGCAATGCGCATGCGCAGTGATTAGCACTGCGTGTATGCGTCATAGGGATGTTTATTGTATCAGTGGGTCAGTGATTCTCTATGGCTTGCCCTTAACCAAGATGGCCACACTGCCTGTGGGACTTCCTTTGCCCTTAGAACGGCACTGGGTCGCTCTGCGCATGCGCGATGACGCGCGTAGCGTCATGACGTCATCAGGTTCCGTTTTTTGGCGCGAAACGGCCCACAGGTAAGAGGGTATTTAATGGATGTTATTACATTGTGTTTTATCCTTGAAAAAGAACGCTGTGACGTTCGAAACGCGTTGGATGGGTCTCTTGTCACATTAAAGTGCCCTTTTAATCATTTTTTCGTTTTGGGTCCTTCCTGCTCCGTTTTTGCTGGTGCGCTTTTTGGTCTCCCTTTTCCTGTTATTGCCCCATATAACCTCTCCCTGTAACTCATCATATTACCCCATATAACCGTTCCCTATAACTCCTCCTATTATCCCATATAACCCCTCCCTATAACTCCTCCTATTACCCCATATAACCTCTCCCTATAACTCCTCCTATTACCCCATATAACCGCTCCCTATAACTCCTCCTATTACCCCATATAACCTCTCCCTATAACTCCTCCTATTGCTCCATATAACCTCTCCCTATAACTCCTCCTATTACTCCATATATCCTCTCCCTATAACTCCTCCTATTACTCCATATAACCACTCCCTATAACTCCTCCTATTACCCATATAACCCCTCCCTATAACTCCTCCTATTACCCCATATAACAGCTCCCTATAACTGCTCCGCTGGAACTCTTCCAATGAAGGCAGTGAATCATGTAAGAAAATTACATTGATTCACTGCCTTCATTGGAAGAGTTCCAGCGGAGCACATCCATTCACTGGTTGTATAACACTTTTTTACTAATTTCTTTATGCCTGTGACCCAGCGCCATAGATATAACGTTTTTTTCTTATACTTGTAACCCACCTTTAATTGCCCTTCAGGTTAACGGGTTTGCTGTAAGGGGTTAGTAGCAGAATGGCATATACTGGGTCCCACCCTGTGTTGCCACAGGGATGCTGACGTCCGAGGGAGTATATCACCTGAGATCTGACTCCAAAAGACTGTTCATGGTCCCAAGGTGCAACAAAGTATCCGGCCGCTCCTCCTCCTATCCCATGCACCCCAAAACTGGAACAGTCTATTGGAGACTCTCACATCCGCCACCAGTGTAAATTCTTTCAAAACTAAAGCTGTCTCACATTTTAATCTGGTCTGTAATTATCTCTAACTGTGCATGCAATATCTTGTAAAGAATGTACTGTGTAACCCTTTTCACTTAATGTAACTATGTATTTGTAAACATGTATTTGTCATTATAACTCTGTGCCCAGGACTTACTTGAAAACGAGAGGTAACTCTCAATGTACTACTTCCTGGGAAAACATTTGTAGAAATAAATAAATGTAGCCCCCTTTCCCGTGTCTAAGGGAACTACGTGTGCTGATGATTACTTGCATGGCTTACAGGAGGCCTAGGCCTCCACTACAGGGAGCCTGGGGTGGTCTCGTTCCTCTGGTTACAGTGCCTCCACCTGAGAGGGATCCTAGCGCAGCAGGATAACCCCTCACAGGAACCAATAAAAGTCAGTAATTACACACACAGAGTAACAAGGAGTATTTACTGAACCCAAACAACACTAATATATAGCAGTACACACGCAATATAACACAATGTCATGCATGGCCCCACAATGCAATGCCCACACCATAACACCACCCCTGTGGAACAACCAATGTACTGATGTGTCCTGGGCACCTAACCACCCCGGTGTCCACAGAGCCAGGCCCACCCAAAGAGTGTGTGGAGTAGCGCTACTCACTGTGTATGGCCGTTGGTACACGTAGGGTAACTTCCTGGTCTTAGACCAGACCAGACCGACTTGGACGGTATATCCGTCGAACCCGCAAAGTGGCCCCACGCTGTGGTCTGCTGGATCCTCTCTCTCTCGTCCTCAGGCGTCCGCCTCTGGAGGGAGCTCCAGCTGGAGGGTGTCCCTTTAAATGTCTATTAGAATGTATGTAGTCTGGTCCCAGACCGCAGGCCACAGCTCACCGCATGGCGTCTGTCACCGGTGCACTAACCTGACACTAATGTTCTAATGGGAGCTTCCCTATCTGGGGGTCTTCCCTACAGCACAACAAGCTATGGTGGTTGGGGTCTAGCGGGGTCCTAAGGGGATATCTGGCCTAGTCCAGCGGAGCACTACTCCCTGGACCTTACCTCACCACTTGCCGTCCTGCTCCCGACTGGCGCACGGTCCTAAGCACACCAAATGTATCTTTCTCCTTTCCGTGGGTTCGGGAGCCCTATTGGCTATCAGGCCTCATGTGGTGTACAGCCCATGGGGCTGCTGAGATTCATAGTCCCGTGCGGAGCCTGGCTAATGGCTGCCGCACTAACGGTGTACTGCTCATGCGCATAGACTCTATCGCACATGCGCAACTAGTCAAGATGGCGGCCCCCGCTTGCCGGGTGTGCCCCGAAGCTCGGTGATCCGATCACCAGCCTGCAGACTTCCCCCTACCTGGCCAGAGTGTAAAGGGTGAACCGGCTTCATAAATATAGGATAATCCAGTGAAACAAAAACTTAATAAAGCGCAACAAATATAGTGATAAAGTCAAGCTGCTGCCTGAACACCAGCGGTTATAGGATATAAGGAACGTACTGGAAGAGAGGTTTGTGAAGGACAAGAGGAGAGGAGCCTCTGGGAGCGTAGCTAGGGATGATGTTCAAGAAGTAATAGAAGAGATCAGGCCCCCCTTATTTGTTATGTTACAGATAGGGATAGTGCCAATATAGCGAGGATCCCAATTATATGGCCAACGGAAACATGCAGGTACCACAAACACGCCACAGCGGGCAATATGCAGAGGATCCCCGGATGTCAGCGGATCCACTTTACAGGCAGATCTATTTGAGTATTCTCCTCAATCAGTAGAGAAGTGGCATATGTTGTCCTGATCTTGGTCCGGGGTGGGGAGGGAGCGATGATTTCAGGAACACACCAAAAAATAAAGGACATAAAAATAATAGTGCTGTATATTAACACATTTGAAATATAATGAACTCTTGGCTCTGTAGAAATTCCTACTTCCGACAAGTGGAATAAAAAAAACAATGGTCTGACTCTGTCAGTGAATGTAGAACCGGATCTCCAGCAGGGAAAGAGGCTCAAAGCGAGGGATTTTTCAAATAGGAGATGATGCAGGTGATGTAAACCCAGATCAGATTCAAAATGTGGTGTTCATGTAAGATAAAAGCGGACCATAGTGTAGATCAAAGATGCAAAATTTATGACATAAAAGCAAAGTAAGAAACGTACTTACAATAAGTACATCACATATGTACACATAAAGGTATCTTGAGACAGTAGAGTGCCGGTCCCGTATGAAGAAGCTTGCTATTTCGTCCTTCTATGGCTCCCGCTTTGCCGCCGATGGATGGCGTCTGACGTCACATCCGGTCTGCGAGTGACGACGTCCGTTCGGGAGTAAGAGGGACGAGTAGCAGGGGATCAACAGCAACTCAAGCGTCTTCACTTCAGGGGCAGCTGCAGCAGACTGACAAGTGGCTCTACGCGTTTCGCTGTACTTGGACAGCTTCCTCAGGAGCAAGATAACACCCCTAGTGGGTGGACACCAATTTATAGTGTAACTAATTGTAACCAATTACAAATCACATAAATAATCACATATAAAATATTACACACAGGTTCGCCTAAAACAGGTACATAACTCTGTGGTCAAAAAAACGATGCAATAATAGATTTAATTTAATAAGCTTGACTAACATAAAATATTAAGCTTGAGCAACATAAATTGTTGCATGATTAATGACAAATATATTAAAAAGGCAATTATCGAAAAGCTCATAAAAAACTCATAAAAAACGAGAGAGGGAAGAAGAAATGGGGGGAGAGAAAGAAAAAATCAGTGATGAGCAATAAGTAAATATTAATATCATTATAGAAACATTAAAAAACATCTTTAAAAAAGGCAAGTGCAGAAGGTAATATCATATCCGTTAATTGAACGGCACATTAGGTCTATGGGATCTGAGTAAACAGAGAAATTAAACAAGGAATGGGGCTATTTCGAAATCTGCATTGAGTCCATTTGGTATAAGTGTATTCAATTTGTGGATCCAATACATTTCTCGTCTGCTCAGATCCATATCCATGCTGCGGCCTCTCCAGTGCTGTAAAACATTCTCAATAGCAATACATTTTAGATCTCTTGGGTTTGAGTTATGGTATTTTGCAAACTGTTTTGATACACTATGTGTGAGGATGCCGCGTCTAATATTGCTAAGGTGTTCTACAATACGTGTTCGAATAGCTCTTGTAGTTTTTCCCACGTATTGTAGCCCACATGAGCATTGCAAAACATATAAACCATATTCTGTATAGCAGTTTATGTATTGTTTAATCAGAAAAATTTCTTTACTGTTATTGCATATGAAACTTTTTTTATCTGATTGTTTATGTTCACATGCCTTACACGATGAACAGCCATAAAAACCTTCTATATTTTTAAACCATCCCTTATTTTTTGTCTTTAATTTTTTAAGGGCGCTCGGAGCCACAATATTTTTTATATTTTGTGCTTTTTTATAAATTATTTTAGGGTGCTCAGGAAGTACGTTATTTAAAATTGGATCGTTTTTTAAAACATGCCAATTTTTTCTTATAATTTTGTTAATATTGTTTGCTTCTTTGTTGTATGTAGTTAGAAATGCTGTATCATAATTATTGGTGGCATTTTTTAATCCACTTTTAGGTTCTAATAGTTCTTTTCTTTGTAACATTTTAGCTTTATTAAACGCTATATCTAGTGTATCTCTTTTGTACTTTTTTTGTATAAAGCGTGATTCCAGTATTTTGCATTGTTCATTAAAAACAGTGTCGTCGGACCTCCGGTGACGTCAAGAGGAATGGCTGCCTGAGAGATTGGCTCCAGAGCCCCTCCAACGTATAACCCATAAACATAGCAATTAAATAAACAAATCCCCCCCAAAACCTACAGTCCTGAACCCCTAACACCAGCTGGGCACAAGAAGTACCTTCTCCGCCAATTTGGAGAGGGGTTGCCGGCGCTCTGGGAGGCCTCCTGTGAGCCCCGACCCAAGGTAGAAGTCTCCCCCTGACTCACGCGAAAGAGTCAGAAGAAACGCCTGGAGGAGCGGTGTGGGAGGTAGGAGAGGCGACGGGGCTAAGCTCCGAGTGTCCCGCGGAGTCCACTCTAACTGCGGGGCTTGAGGATTCCCCCCTGCGAGCGCTGCCCTTGAAGTGCGCCCGCGGCGCCCTCCTGCGCCCCCGAGGGGAAGCCGGAGCTGCAGCAGCATCTCCCCGTTGCGGTCCCGGTCTCCGCTTGCCCCCCCCCCAGAATAAATAAAATAAATAAACATACCCCCATCAGGCTATCCCGGCAGGGGAGAGTATCCCTGGCTGCAGGAGCTGTGAGACCCACCACGTGGCGGCAGGGGAGGAAGCGGCCATCTTAAAGGCACACTCCACTGAGGCACCATCTCCCCTTAAAGGGGTATACAGCTGCTTGTCCCAACCATCAGCTTTCAACTGCTGCCTGAGCCTCAGTGTGCCACAACCCCCTACCTCCCCAGTAACACAGTGTTGAGCCAAATAAATAAATAAACAACTACTCAGCAGCTTCAGAAACACCCCAGAAGCTCCGTAACACTCTCACACCTCCCCCCCCTTAAATAAAAGGGAATAAAAATAATAAAGTGGGGACCATAAGCAGACAGGGGAACATACAGAGCATGAGCGGCAAGGGCAAAAAAGCAGCCCAGCAAACAGCCGCGAGCTACTTTACCCCAAACCAGCGACCCGCAGGGAGTTGCGAGGACTCGCAAGACGGCGGCCTGACTCGCACGCGGGAAGACCCAGGTAGAACACAACAGCCAGAAATGGCAAACATCGACATTAATAAAGAATACCTGGAGAACCTCTTCACGAGAATGAGGAAAGAAATCCAGGATGACCTGACTAAAGCGGTCAACACCTTAAGGAGTGATATGAACCTCCTGGCTGCTAAGACGGACACTCTGAACCATAAGATGGAAGCCTTGGAGCAGGCCCAATCCTCCGCAGAGGACGAAATAAACTGGTTACACTGGAAAATAAGGGAATTAAAGGAAAGTGCCGAAGATCAAGAAAATCGCGACCGGAGGCAGAACCTGAGAATAAGGTATGTCCCGGAGTCCGTGGAGACGGACCAGCTCCGTACTTACCTGACAGACTTATTTATCCACCTAGTCCCGGACTTATCCCCTGATAAACTGGAGATGGATAGGGCCCACAGAGCCCCGGGGCCAAAATCTACTGACCCCAAGAGGACCAGAGATGTCCTGATTAAATTCCACTACTACTCTACGAAGGAGAAATTATTAGCAGCCAGTAGAGACAAGGGAGCCTTACAATTCTGCAACACACGAATCGAAATCTATAGTGATCTCTCGAAGAAAACTGTAGACAGGAGAAGAGAGTTAAAACCCCTCCTGCAGAAACTGAGAGAAAACAACTTAAAATATCGTTGGGGGTTCCCATTCAAAGTCGTTGTGCAATCAGGAGGGAAATACCACACTCTATCCTACCTGGAAGAAATCCCGAGATTTATGAGGGCCCTGGGCATCCCGCAGGCGAGCGGAGGATCTGCACATGAAGAAGCTGATGGCGCTCAGAGCCAAAGACCAACTGAGAAGGTACCGCGAACTTCCCAGAGAATCGCCACCCAGCGAAACCAGGTGGGGGAAGAATAAGAATCGAGACTCGGAACTTGCCCCGGCCCGACGGAGGCGGCGGGACTGCGCCCTCCATTACCCCCAGATCTCCCTCCCCCTGGATAAAAGAGAGAAACAGCTCCCCTGTCTACCCCCCTGGTGGATCTCCACTTACCTGCTGCGAGATGAAGTCGCTCTCCTTCGGAGTGTCGGCGCTCTTTTCCTCTGCCGGGAATGCGAGAAAGATTCTCAGGACAAAAGCAGGGAGCGGCAGACAGAAGACCCGATGTAGACGGGGGGTGATGATGTTTGGTGGGGCGGGGGGGCTTTGTTGTGCAGGAGGGGGGGGATGATTGTCTGGGGGAGAGGGGAACCACATTTCTCTCCCCTCCCCCCTTTCCTCTCCCCTCGCTCCCTGCCCGCCCCCCACCCCCCTCTGCCGTGATGGATCGGGAGCTGGTCCGGCGGTCTCTGCGGAGTCAGACCCGGCCAAAATAGACAGAGGCAGACGGCAAGCCCAAAGATAGACATATGGGGACTGAAGCTATACGAAAAAACTCCCTCGTATGTATCCAGTGTTAGTTAAATATTGTAAATACCTACCTGGAACCACCTCTACGCCAAGGGGTTCACCCACAACAGCTCGGTTCCTCCCGGGGTGCGCCTTGTACCCTTAACGTTGCAGCTGACCCAAGCAAAGTAATGGGAACTGTAAACATAGGGATCTAGATGAAAACGGCGGACCAGCGCCATCTAGTGACAATACAAGCAAATGTTGGTGGGCACAGTTGGGGGGCTCACCTGGGGAGGAAACGAGAAGCCCCTGGAAGGGGGATCCCAAAAGAGGTCTTAGGCTTTCTACCATAGAGGCAAACAAGAGAAAGGGCTCCAGGAAAGGTACCCAAGGGGGTGATACTTGTATAGACCTCCCCCTCCCCCAGCGCCCCCTCTTCCCATCCCCTACACCCTTCCCCTCCTACCCTCACGTGCTCCCCCCCTTTTGACAAAGGCCTGACGGGCCGAAACGCGTCAAGAGGATCCGTTTGCACCTTGTTCTATTAAAGTTTCATGTTTCACTGATCAGCCTTTTCTGAAGCTTTGTTCTACGGCTGTGCGGCGTACTGACCTCTCTAGGGAGGATTTCTAGTGTTCTGGTGGGGCCAACGATTTGTAGGGATCAGCATCTATAATATGATAATTTTTTTACACAGGATATGTAAAACCGAAATCATCATTATGAAGGGGATACAAGCCGGTAAAATACTGTCAAATTCTAGAATCATTTGTGTGCTGAAGGAGGGGGAGCTAATAGGCTGGGCGGGACACGCATAGATGTGTGTCGTTTCATTATAGCACTCAACTCATTGCAGTCACAGTAATTTAGGATTGAGCTATCAAGTAATTCTTTGGATACAGTCTAGGAATGTACAATGAATTGAAGCCAATTCTTGCTAGGTGCATACATGAACTTTGTTATAGCAGAGACCAAGTTCGTTTTTGATTTTGAATAACAATCATTTTTGATAAGTTCAAGAAAATGTGGGCCCCGCCATGGAACGAAAGGTTCCGCCGGGGAAATCGGAATTATGCAACTCTCTTAGGGAATTCTGGGAGGCGCCATAACATCGTGTCTCCGAATGGCAATGTCTGATTGGGAGAGTCGTTGTCCTGGTGCGGGCTACAGCTTGATGTATCTATTTGATTAATTTTGGCCAAGGTGAATCACAAGGTTTGATCATGTTATTTTAATTTGAATGATGATGGTGTTGAGATCTCAAAATTTTAACATCTGGAGCATACCAGGTGAAGACTTCTATGTGACTATTTAGAGGCCATGCAATAATCGAGAAAGGCCACTGTTGAACAAACTAAATCTCATTTTAAAACAAGTTGTGACAGTGGGTAACACATTAATTCTGCACTCCAGATATGTCAATCAATCAGACACCATTAAATGAATGGAATACTGTACCTAATTACGAATCAGTACAGAGAATATGCCATGGAACTGTCACAGAACAACACTGGTTTGTTTTTTGTTTGTTTTTTGTTTTTAATTTCAATGTTATTATTGAATAATTGTTGTTCAACAAAAAGTAGAGGCACCCATGAGTTGATTATCTATAATCCACAGGTTTTCGTCATACACAAGTGGAGAGTACAACTATTAACGTACGAGGTATATTTCACCGAATCAGTTGTTCATGTTTAAACGTTAATGCTGTACCGTAGACTAGTTGTGTTGGTAATTGTCCTATATCACTAACTCCCCCCATGTAAGTACTTAGTGGAAAGCGGGGATCCGCTTCTTTGTGTGCCTCTTTATAGATTGTCAGAGGGGAAGAAAAAAGAAAGGAAAATAGGTGAGATAGGCTAGGGTGAAACTGGCCTAATGGGAACAACGGAAAGTAGATTTGGGGAGGGAAGACAGGGAGGGGATAGGTGTGGGGGGCAGGGGAGGGGGTGGACCAGACCCGATTGGCCCCCATTATTTTTTTTCCTAGATAGCTTTTGTGAGTAGGTCTGTGACGCACCTGCCTATTTCCAATGTATATATGGGGACTTGTCCATTTAAATTTTTTGGGTATGAGTTTGGCTGATAGGAGCCTCCATTGACTTTGGATTTCGCGAGTCCATTGCTATATGTCTGTTTGTATTGTTGGATTTATATTTTGTTCCAGGCTGCCTGCCGACACAGAGCGAGCGGCGCCGGTGTACAGTTATTGTCATTTGTGTTTTCTGCTCTGTCTCGTGCGGTCTCGAGGCTCTTCAATTGGGTGTTATGCAAGCCAGAGACCATGTCAGAGACGGAGGGTCCTCTCAACCTCCACCCCCAGGTATTCTCTGATTAATATTTGTCATGACCGCCAGAACACACTGACTCTTTGGACATATCCACCATGAATTGAGCCTATCGGTCCTCGTTTGTCCCAGCATCCCTCAAGGAAAGAAAAACAGCAACAAATCTGGTGGTCCCGGGAAAGAATCTGGCTCAGCCTAGCTCGGAGGTTAACGACCATGAAATAGAATATTTATAAAATTATTCTCTTTGTGGTGATCATATTATGTTTTGGAGCTGCCGTAAACCAGATATCCTCCCAGTCTTGCCCTATCGATCTCTATGTTCCAATCGTCCGCCCCACTTGAGCATATAATTGTTTGGAACAACCTGCTGTTTCTTTGCCAGACCCAGATACACTTCCGAAATCAACCCCTTACAGTAATATCCTTTCCTTTCATAGCGCCTCGAAATTTTGTTATGGTTAAATGTAATTCTTTGGAAAGAGTTTTGCAGGTAATGCCTGATCTGCAGGAAGCCAAATATTGGCAGTTCACTGTTTGGTGTTTTTTCTCTAGTTCCTGAATCGATAGATCTTTCCGTTTCCTTTTCCATAAACTGCTCTGCTATCCATTATCTTTACCTTTTTAAATTCACTGATTCTCTGTGGAACAAGCTTGGGGGAACTCCGGATTTTAATATGGCTTAGTTGTGTGAGGGTGAGCGCTTAGGTTAACCTATCTTTAATTTTGTATCAGTATTACTCCATAACATTTCATTGCTCCCAGCTTTAATGTTTCGAGAGGTCTTCCCTACCCCTCTCGTCGTCCACAGGGTGGCCGGAAGTGACGAGAGGTCTCGCATAGCAGACCACCCAATCCAACAGCTTGTGTGTTGTTGTCGTTGTTCCACATTATAACTAGGTTTGATGTTGGGGCCTCCAAATAATATTTCAGATCTCCGACTGGCCATACCTCCTGCTTTCCCTTTGGTGCAGCAGATAGTTTCTAGCGACCCTTGTCTTTTATTTGCCAAATAAATTGGAAGATTTTTGTTTGCATATTTTGTGTTCACCTAGTGGATCTCAAGTAGGGGATCTGGAAGTAATAACAGTCTTGGTAGGATTGTCATTTTTAAACCGCGTGGGGCTAGTCTCCTAGCCAAGATATCTGATTATCCATCTCCAGCTTGAAGGCTTTTTTTGTCTCTCAAATATGTGGGTAATTGGTATTGAAATAGGTTTTGTACTCTACCCGTGTTATTTGGTATTCCTCAGGTATTTGATTTTTGTGGCTCCACCATATTGGAAATTTATTGCAGTAATTTGACCGTCGGGGTGGGGTGGATATAATTTATAGTTGCCGACTTATCCAGTATGTAATTTATGTATCCCGCGAGAGTCTTGCTGACATGTTGTCTATTGTGAGTGTAATTCGGGGAGTGGAGTCAGGGGTTGGCCAGAGTCAGATGACATGTCATCAGCAGAGATTCGGATATCTTAAATATTTTTTTGTTTGTTCCCCCCATTCATAACCGATTTATGATTTTTTATCCTCTCTCATATTGTGCTGCCAAGGGTCGAAGAGAGGTGCAAATAGAAGCGGAGTACAAGGGGCATCCCTGTCGAGTCCGATCTTAATGTTATAGGGTTTGCGTCCGCTCCTCTGGGAGCTTCACACGGCCGTGGACTTTTGTACAGGCTCTGACCCCTGCCAGATAGGGGCCCCTTAACCGAATTGATTAGTTTGATCTAAAAAGTCCATCTGATCCACGAAGCTTTTTTTTTTTCGCCATTATACCAATTGATGGCCTCGTGATAAGATGTAACATGGTCGAATGATTTTAATGTTTCCTTGGTATTAATCTTGAGGCCTTGCCGGCCGAAATTAAAGCCCGACGTGAGTCATGTTGTATTGTGCTTGGGTAGTATGGGGGTTAACTGTTGCCGCAAGATTTTAACTAACAGTTTTAGATCCGAATTAAGGAGGCCATGGGGCAGTAACTACACCGGAACTGTAGTGGTCTCCCTCTCCCTTCTTTGTAACTTCTAATTGGCCTTAGACATAGATCTGGGATGGTTGTTCCTCCAAAACTCGTTGAAATCAAGGGAGATTGACTAGAACATTGGAAGCTGTGAATGTCTTATAATATTGATTGGAGAACCCATCTGGCTGGCGTTTTGCCTAGGTTTATAGTTGGGAGATGCATTTAAGATGCCCTCTTGGGAGAGTTTCTTGTTTAGTTCGGCAAGATCCCCTTCTGAGAGGCTGGACAGGTTACATTAATCTAATATACGTTAGCTTATGTCTTCCGCTTCGTTAGAGGATCTATTTTTGGGGAACTTTAATTATAATTTAAGTAAAGTCTGAGATTCGGCTGCTTCTGGTTTAGCCTCGCAATATGTTTTGGCACCTGTCTTTGTTGCAAAGCGCTGAATACAATGGGCTTGTAGTGTTCTTCATCACCTCTTAGGCCTTGGAATCTAACTAGCCGGGTCGTCTTATTCCCTTTATCGTAGTATTATTTGCCTGGTCCACCGCCCCCCTGCTCCACCTCCCATCGGGCTGTATCTTGTCTTGAAATTCGAGATCTGTCTTTAATCTAATCTTTTAGTAATTTTTTGAGGGTTAGTTTTTTTTTTGTTCCAGTATTGGACTTTTCCCGGCCAAATTCGATTGTACAATGTTCTGTTCGTGCTGTTTTTCTTGTATGAGGTCAGGAAATGAGCTTTATTCCCTCTGATTGTAGCCTTATGGGCCTCCCCATGACACGACTGATGACTTTATACGGAGCCCTTGTTACAGTTAAAGTTATTCTCTGAGTTTTTGTTTAAATTTCTATTTCTATTCAATCTGTGTTGGTTAACAGAGAATCATTTAGTTTCAGTTGTTTGGCTAGTTTTATAGAAGGGGGAGGGGTAGAGACGGTCAGCGAGACCGGGGCTTGTCCTGGCCAGGAGATATTGATCCTTCATCGACTGGAGGTTGCCTGGAGGATATCCTTAGTACCCAGAAAATAATCAATCCTTTTGAGTAGTCTGTGGCGGGGGGGAAAGTATGGAGTATGTCCCTCTGACCCGGTCTGACTCGCCATATAATCCATTAATTAATCGACTCTTTCAGTATGTTAGCGGAATTCCCTAGCATTTTTTCTTCCCTCTTTTCTCCGTAACGGGGGAGGGGGGTATCTAATGTGCTCATCCTGTCCTGGTCGGGTCTACAAAGCATTATTAGGTCTCCGACCAACAACAGTGTAGTTCTAGGCTGGGGAGCTAGGCTGTCACAAGTTCTCTCAGGAAGTTAGCTGGGGCCTCGTTTGGGGCGTATATTTGACCATTAATATCCACCCCGGACAAGGTGCCTTGGAGGATAAGAATCTTGCCTTCCTCCGTATCTGCAGTTTTCTTTTTTAAAGAAATTTAACATTTTTGTTTGAACAAAATGCACCCCTCTCTTTTTGGTTGGGCAGATGCATAGTAGGTCTGAGGGTAATATCTCTCTGGAAGGTTTGGGGGGTGTTGTCGTGTTAAAGTGAGTTCCTGTAAAACTGATTCTCCCTTCATCTTTTTTGAGCTCCTGAAGAGCGAGCCAGCCTCTTTAATACGTGATTTAGCTCCCTGACATTTAGGGATATTAGTTTGTTTGTTTTATGGGCCATTGTTACCTGGATGGATATTTCAGCTTCTGTCTGTCCCTCCACTTTCCAAGGTTGGTGGGCATCTCTACAGTCATACCTTGTCTTGACTCTATAAGGCTTTTTGTGGATCTTGGTTTCTGGATACCCTGGCCGGTCTGCGTATGTGCTCGTCCCGGCTGGGTGTGGTGTGATAGAGAAACAGTGTTGTGTTATTTTTTATGTGCGAGTTTTCTTGTATAGAGACCTGGTGCTGTTTGAGAGTTGGTTCTGCAAGATCGTCCCCTGTGTTCTCTGGGCACTGGATGGCTGGGGGGGCATGGGGGAGATGGGAGGGAGGGGAAAGAGAGGGGTGTGAGAAAAGAGTGGAAAAAGAAAAGAAAGTGGCTGTCCAACCCCATTTTAGAGACCCTCATCTCTCTAAGTATGAAGGTAGAGGCCTATTGCCTCTGGGAACTTTTGAGCGCCCGCTCTCTGAGAGCCATCAGGAGGCCAAGAGCCCTCCTTCAAAAGGCAATTGCAACTAACAGATATAAATCACATAAAACTATGTTCACCATATACTCAGCCGGGTCTAACGTTTCGGGACCCTTAACTAATTGGCTTTTCATAACCTTATGCTTATATGTCATGCTAACCTCGGTTTGGCATAGGGGTAGGAGATGTTCCCCACCTAGGGATGGGGGGGCAGAAGTGGAGGGGGGGAGGGATTGACCAGGGGGGAAGGGAGGGGGAGATAAACTGGGTCCGGGGGGGACTCACTATGAAATCCCCTCGCCGTAATTAAATTGGAGGTGAGGGAGTTTATACCGGAGATTATTGGTCTACCAGAGGGGTTCTTTAGGCACTTATGGATCTTCGGTAATATATAGAATATTGGTATTTGTGGTGTTTTATTCATCAGAAATTTATATTCTTGCTCAGTTATAATACCAATATCTTTCCCTTTATCTAGAAGTGTTTGTAGATCATTACTAAATGCTTTCGTTGGATTTTTCTTTAAGACTTCATAGGTGTGGGGATCCCCCAAAAGGCGACTAGTTTCTATTAGGTAATCCTCTCTATTCATAATCACTACTCCCCCTCCCTTATCAGCCGGTCTTATAATTATGTCTGTATTTTCTGTAATTTCTTCTAAGGCTCTTTTGTCCTCTTTTGTCAGATTATTTCTAATTTTAGACTTATTGTTTTTAGATAAATTTTCAAAGTCCTTAACAATTAAATCATAAAAGACTTCCAAATGGTTGCCCTTATAATATGTCGGATAAAAGGTGGACTTAGTCTTTAATGTGGTATGTTTGAATTTTTCTGGTTCTTTTTGAACTATTGGATTAAGATGAATTAATCTTGATTCTACATTTTTGCTAAGAAAAAATCTTTTAACAGTGAGTTTTCTTAGGTACTTGTTAGCATCCAGAAATAGCTCAAAGTTATTTGGCCCTATTGTTGGAGCAAAGGATAATCCTTTCGAAATGAGATTCAATTGTGGGGTTGAGAAAATGGTGGAATTTAAATTAAAAATACTTTTATAATCTTTAGGATTCTCTTTTTTCACTTTCACTTCCTCTCCCTCGTTTTCCTCTCTGTTTTTTTCTTTTTTTGTGTTGTACACTGTCTTCCTTTTTCTCCAGAAGTGGGGTGTAGGGATTTGCCGTTTCCCATATACTGAGAGCCTTGTCCAACTCTAAAAAATCATCAGATCCCGTGGCTCCAATAGGGGAACGGGATCTACTTTTCTTTTGTTGCCTTATAGGCTGATATCTGTCTCTCTCTCTTCTTCTTTCCTCTCTCTCTCTTCTTAACTCTCTCTCTCTCTCTCTTTGCCTCTCTCTCTTTGATATTCTTTCTCCTTCTGTTCTTTTTCTCTCAATTCTCTATCTTTATGATCTCTATTGGATAAATACTCTTTATCTCTATGAGATTCTCTTTCTCTGTGTGTCTCTCTATCTCTAATAACCCTCTCTCTTTGTTCTTTTATCCTTAAATCTTTTTCTCTCTGTCTCTCCCTCTCCCTCTGTCTCTCTCTCTCTGTCTCTCTCCCTCTAATCTCTGCTCTCTCTCCCTTTCACGATCCCGCTCTCTTTGATATTCCTGATCTCTGCGTTGATCTCTTTCTTGAGCAGATTTCTTTTCTAAAATTGTATTACTATGTGATTGTATGTGTTCCGTTGTCTGATGAGGATCAGAATATCTTGAATCTTTTGGATCTTTCCGAGGTATATTGGGTTTGGAGTGAGATATGGGGTTTGTATTATCCTTACGATAAGAGGTGTTAGAAGAATATGGTTTGTCAGATTTATAGTCAGATTTATTATAATAATTATCATATTTTCTTTCAGTTTGGTAATTATTTTTCTTTTTCTTCCAATCTCTTTGTTCTCCTCTTTGTTAATCTCCTTCATCTCTCAAGAATTTATTAGTTTTATTAATATAAAGATCATTCTCTAATGTGTCTATTTTTCTTTTGAGATCACGATCTTTAATTTTAAATTCTGCTGTGTCCTCTAAATGTGCTAATTTTTCTTCTATAATAGTCACTTCTTCGTCTATTATTTTGATGTTTTTTTGGAATTCTATTACACTTCATGTATTTATTTAAAAAAATCAAATCTAGCCATTTTTTTGTATCCTTAATAAGTAATCTATCTAATTTGTGAAATTCTTCTTCTAAAAGATCATGTGAAACAGGTGTATGTGATGTGTCTATATCTTGATAATTAAACTGTAGTTTCCTAGAATCTCTTTTAGCAAAAATATTCGGTGAAGTAATATCCATTTGTATCAAAATATATAATATATATATAAAGAGTGTGAAGCAGCCACCAAATCAAATACAGATAAACAAATGAACCCAAGTGATTTGAATCGGCGCTAGAAACACCCACAAAAGTGATAATAGTGTAATAAAATAAACACTGTGAAATAGGATGAACCCAAAAAAATACTTCTCAACCTTCCGAGGAATATGTATAGATTCCCTACAAACAAATCTTGGTCCGGGGTGGGGAGGGAGCGATGATTTCGGGAACAAACCAAAAAATAAAGGACATAAAAATAATAGTGCAGTATATTAACACATTTGAAATATAATGAACTCTTGGTTCTGTAGAAATTCCTACTTACGACAAATAAAAAAAGACAATGGTCTGACTCTGTCAGTGAATGTAGAACCGGATCTCCAGCAGGGAAAGAGGCTCAAAGCGAGGGATTTTTCAAATAGGAGATGATGCAGGTGATGTAAACCCAGATCAGATTCAAAATGTGGTGTTTATGTAAAATAAAAGCGGACCATAGTGTAGATCAAAGATGCAAAATTTATCACATAAAGGCAAGGTAAGAAATGTACTTACAATAAGTACATCACATATGTACACATAAAGGTATCTTGAGACAGTAGAGTGCCGGTCCCGTATGGAAAAGCTTGCTATTTCGTCTTTCTATGGCTCCCGCCTTGCCGCCGATGGATGGCGTCTGACGTCACGTCCGGTATGCGAGTGACGACGTCCGTTCGGGAGTAAGAGGGACGAGTAGCAGGGGATCAACAGCAACTCAAGCGTCTTCACTTCAGGGGCAGCTGCAGCAGACTGACAAGTGGCTCTACGCGTTTCGCTGTACTTGGACAGCTTCCTCAGGAGCAAGATAACACCCCTAGTGTCTGGACACCAATTTATAGTGTAACTAATTGTAACCAATTACAAATCACATAAATAATCACATATAAAATATTACACACAGGTTCGCCTAAAACAGGTACATAACTCTGTGGTCAAAAAAACGACGCAATAATAGATTTAATTTAATAAGCTTGACTAACATAAAATATTAAGCTTGAGCAACATACTGTAAATTGTTGCATGATTAATGACAAATATATTAAAAAGGCAATTATTGAAAAGCTCATAAAAAACTCCTTTTCTAAATGTATTACTATGTGATTGTATGTGTTCCGTTGTCTGATGAGATCAGAATATCTTGAATCTTGGATCTTTCCGAGGTATATTGGGTTTGGAGTGAGATATGGGTTTGTATTATCCCTACGATAAGAGGTGTTAGAAGAATATGGTTTGTCAGATTTATAGTCAGATTATTATAATAATTATCATATTTTCTTTCAGTTTGGTAATTATTTTCTTTTTTCTTCCAATCTCTTTGTTCTCCTCTTGTTAACTCCCTTCATCTCTCAAGAATTTATTAGTTTTATTAATATAAAGATCATTCTCTAATGTGTCTATTTTCTTTTGAGATCACGATCTTTAATTTTAAATTCTGCTGTGTCCTCTAAATGTGCTAATTTTCTTCTATAATAGTCATTCTTCGTTAGATTATTTTGATGTTTTTTTGGAATCTATAAACTTCATGTATTTATTTAAAAAATCAACTAGCCATTTTTGTATCCTTAATAAGTAATCTATCTAATTTGTGAAATTCTTCTTCTAAAAGATCATGTGAAACAGGTGTATGTGATGTGTCTATATCTTGATAATTAAACTGTAGTTTCCTAGATCTCTTTTAGCAAAAATATTCGGTGAAGTAATATCCATTTGTATCAAAATATAAATAATAATATAAAGAGTGTGAAGCAGCCACCAAATCAAATACAGATAAAAAAATGAACCCAAGTGATTTGAATCGGCGCTAGAAACACCCACAAAAGTGATAATAGTGTAATAAAATAAAAACTGTGAAATAGGATGAACCCAAAAAAAACTTCTCAACCTTCCGAGGAATATGTATAGATTCCCTACAAACAAATTGTGGTGGGGCGGGGGGGGGGGAGGGGAGCGATGATTTCGGGAACAAACCAAAAAATAAAGGACATAAAAATAATAGTGCAGTTATTAACACATTTGAAATATAATGAATCTTGGTTCTGTAGAAATTCCTACTTACGACAAATAAAAAAAGAAATGGTCTGACTCTGTCAGTGATGATGTAGACCGGATCTCCAGCAGGGAAAGAGGCTCAAAGCGAGGGATTTTTCAAATAGGAGATGATGCAGGTGATGTAAACCCAGATCAGATTCAAAATGTGGTGTTTATGTAAAATAAAAGCGGACCATAGTGTAGATCAAAGATGCAAAATTTATCACATAAAGGCAAGGTAAGAAATGTACTTACAATAAGTACTCACATATGTACACATAAGGTATCTTGAGACAGTAGAGTGCCGGTCCCGTATGGAGAAGCTTGCTATTTCGTCTTTCTATGGCTCCCGCCTGCCGCCGATGGATGGGTCTGACGTCACATCCGGTATGCGAGTGACGACGTCGTTCGGGAGTAAGAGGGACGAGTAGCAGGGGATCAACAGCAACTCAAGCGTCTTCACTTCAGGGGCAGCTGCCAGCAGACTGACAAGTGGCTCTACGCGTTTCGCTGTACTTGGACAGCTTCCTCAGGAGCAAGATAACACCCCTAGTGTCGGACACCAATTTCTAGCGTANNNACTAATTGTAACCAATTACAAATCACATAAATAATCACATATAAAATATTACACACAGGTTCGCCTAAAACAGGTACATAACTCTGTGGTCAAAAAAACGACGCAATAATAGATTTAATTTAATAAGCTTGACTAACATAAAATATTAAGCTTGAGCAACATACTGTAAATTGTTGCATGATTAATGACAAATATATTAAAAAGGCAATTATTGAAAAGCTCATAAAAAACTCCTAAAAAACGAGAGAGGGAAGAAGAAATGGGGGGAGAGAAAGAAAAAACCAGTGATGAGCAATAAGTAAATATTAATATCCATTATAGAAACATTAAAAAAACATAATTAAAAAAGGCAAGTGCAGAAGGTAATATCATATCCGTAAATTGAACGGCACATCAGGTCTATGGGATCCGAGTAAACAGAGAAATTAAACAAGGAATGGGGCTATTTCAAAATCTGCATTTTTTTTGGGTTCACCCTATTTCACAGTGTTTATTTTATTACACTATTATCACTTTTGTGGGTGTTTCTAGCGCCGATTCAAATCACTTGGGTTCACTTGTTTATCTGTATTTGATTTGGTGGCTGCCTCACACTCTTTATATATGTATTATATATTTTGATACAAATGGATATTACTTCACCGAATATTTTTGCTAAAAGACATTCTAGGAAACTACAGTTTAATTATCAAGATATAGACACATCACATACACCTGTTTCACATGATCTTTTAGAAGAAGAATTTCACAAATTAGATAGATTACTTATTAAGGATACAAAAAAATGGCTAGATTTGATTTTTTTAAATAAATACATGAAGTGTAATAGAATTCCAAGAGGCCTTAGATTTTCCAAAAATCCTTCATCTAATTTGGATGATGAGGAATTTGTGAAAAATTGGTATGAGACTGTAGATAAATGCTCATTTGATCTAATGTTGTCCTTGATTAACCAACACAAAAAAACATCAAAATAATAGACGAAGAAGTGACTATTATAGAAGAAAAATTAGCACATTTAGAGGACACAGCAGAATTTAAAATTAAAGATCGTGATCTCAAAAGAAAAATAGACAAATTAGAGAATGATCTTTATATATTAATAAAACTAATAAATTCTTGCGAGATGAAGGAGATTATCAAAGAGGAGAACAAAGAGATTAGAAGAAAAAGAAAAATAATTACCAAACTGAAAGAAAATATGATAATTATTATAATAAATCTGACTATAAATCTGACAAACCATATTCTTCTAACACCTCTTATCGTAAGGATAATACAAACCCCATATCTCACTACAAACCCAATATACCTCGGAAAGATCCAAAAGATTCAAGATATTCTGATCCTCATCAGACAACGGAACACATACAATCACATAGTAATACAATTTTAGAAAAGAAATCTGCTCAAGAAAGAGATCAACGCAGAGATCAGGAATATCAAAGAGAGCGGGATCGTGAAAGGGAGAGAGAGCAGAGATTAGAGGGAGAGAGACAGAGAGACAGGGAGAGGGAGAGGGAGAGACAGAGAGAAAAAGATTTAAGGATAATAGAACAAAGAGAGAGGGTTATTAGAGATAGAGAGACACACAGAGAAAGAGAATCTCATAGAGATAAAGAGTATTTATCCAATAGAGATCATAAAGATAGAGAATTGAGAGAAAAAGAACAGAAGGAGAAAGAATATCAAAGAGAGAGAGAGGCAAAGAGAGAGAGAGAGAGAGAGAGAGAGTTAAGAAGAGAGAGAGAGGAAAGAAGAAGGAGAGAAAGACAGATATCAGCCTACAAGGCAACAAAAGACAAGTAGATCCCGTTCCCCTATTGGAGCCACGGGATCTGATGATTTTTTAGAGTTGGACAAGGCTCTCAGTATATGGGAAACGGCAAATCCCTACACCCCACTTCTGGAGAAAAAGGAAGACCGTGTACAACACAAAAAAAGAAAAAAACAGAGAGGAAAACGAGGGAGAGGAAGGAAAGGGGAGAGAGTGAAAAAAGAGAATCCTAAAGATTATAAAAGTATTTTTAATTTAAGTTCCACCATTTTCTCAACCCCACAATTGAATCTCATTTCGAAAGGATTATCCTTTGCTCCAACAATAGGGCCGAATAACTTTGAGCTATTTCTGGATGCTAACAAGTACCTAAGAAAACTCACTGTTAAAAGATTTTTTCTTAGCAAAAATGTAGAATTAAGATTAATTCATCTTAATCCAATAGTTCAAAAAGAACCAGAAAAATTCAAGCATACCACATTAAAGAATAAGTCCACCTTTTATCAGACATATTATAAGGGCACCATTTGGAAGTCTTTTATGATTTAATTGTTAAGGACTTTGAAAATGTATCTAAAACAATAAGTCTAAAATTAGAAATAATCTGACAAAAGAGGACAAAAGAGCCTTAGAAGAAATTACAGAAAATACAGACATAATTATAAGACCGGCTGATAAGGGAGGGGGAGTAGTGATTATGAATAGAGAGGATTACCTAATAGAAACTAGTCGCCTTTTGGGTGATCCCCACACCTATGAAGTCTTAAAGAAAAATCCAACGAAATCATTTAGTAATGATCTACAAACACTTCTAGCTAAAGGGAAAGATATTGGTATTCTAACTGAGCAAGAATATAAATTTCTGATGAATAAAACACCACAAATACCAATATTCTATATATTACCGAACATCCATAAGTGCCTAAAGAACCCCCCTGGTAGACCAATAATCTCCGGTATAAACTCCCTCACCTCCAATTTAAGGGAGAGAGGAGACAGAGAGAAAAGATTTAAGATGAATAGAACAAAGAGAGAGGGTTATTAGAGATAGAGAGACACACAGAGAAAGAGATCTCATAGAGATAAGAGTATTTATCCAATAGAGATCATAAGATAGAGAATTGAGAGAAAAAGAACAGAAGGAGAAAGAATATCAAAGAGAGAGAGAGGCAAAGAGAGAGAGAGAGAGGAGAGAGAGAGTTAAGAAGAGAGAGAGAGGAAGAAGAAGGAGAGAAAGACAGATACAGCCTACAAGGCAACAAAAGACAAGTAGATCCGTTCCCCTATTGGAGCCACGGGATCTGATGATTTTTTAGAGTTGGACAAGGCTCTTCAGTATATGGGAAACGGCAATCCCTACCCCACTTCTGGAGAAAAAGGAAAGACCGTGTACAACACAAAAAAAAAAAAAAACAGAGAGGAAAACGAGGGAGAGGAAGGAAAGGGGAGAGAGAGTGAAAAAAGAGAATCCTAAAGATTATAAAAGTATTTTTAATTTAAGTTCCACCATTTTCTCAACCCCCAATTGAATCTCATTTCGAAAGGATTACCTTGCTCCAACAATAGGGCCGAATAACTTTGAGCTATTTCTGGATGCTAACAAGTACCTAAGAAAACTCACTGTTAAAAGATTTTTTCTTAGCAAAAATGTAGAATTAAGATTAATTCATCTTAATCCAATAGTTCAAAAAGAAACCAGAAAAATTCAAGCATACCACATTAAAGAATAAGTCCACCTTTTATCAGACATATTATAAGGGCACCATTTGGAAGTCTTTTATGATTTAATGTTAAGGACTTTGAAAGATTATCTAAAACAATAAGTCTAAAATTAGAAATAATCTGAAAAGAGGACAAAAAGAGCCTTAGAAGAAATTACAGAAAATACAGACATAATTATAAGACCGGCTGATAAGGGAGGGGGAGTAGGTGATATGAATAGAGAGGATTACCTAATAGAAACTAGTCGCCTTTTGGGTGATCCCCACACCTATGAAGTCTTAAAGAAAAATCCAACGAAATCATTTAGTAATGATCTACAAACACTCTAGCTAAAGGGAAAGATATTGGTATTCTAACTGAGCAGAATATAAATTTCTGATGAATAAAAACAACACAAAACCAATATTCTATATATTACCGAACATCCATAAGTGCCTAAAGAACCC
>WSYH01000078.1:288615-327590 GCA_036426205.1 Ascaphus truei
TCAATGTATCGCTAGATTGATTTTTTACAAGGATATGTAAAAACCTTGAAATCATATTTGAAGGATACAACGAAATACTTCAAATTCTAGAAGCATTTGTCTGGAAGGAGGACTAATACTGGCAACCATAGATGTTTCTTATATACACCACTATTGCACATAATTTAGGATGTGAAGCTATCAAGTACGTTTTTGGATAAAGACTCGGAATTACATGAATGAAGGCCAAATTCTTGTTGAGAGCATAACTTTTATATTAGAAAAAAATTCTTTTTATTTGATAACATCTTTATTAAGAAATGTGGCACCGACATGGGAACGAAGTTCGCCCCCAGTTATGCAAATCTCCAGTTATGCAAATCTCTTATGGGATTCTGGGAGGACCATAACTTGGTCCAATGGCATGCTGGGGGAGGGCGTTGTCTATGGCGGCGCTACATTGATGATATTTCAATTTGGCAAGTTGATCAACAAGGTTTGGATCAGTTATTTTAATTTGAATGATAATGTGTTGAATCTAAATTTACTTACAACCAGTAAGACTTCTATTGACTATTTAGACCTAGTCATATATATAGAGGAAGGCACTTTGAAAACTAAATCTATTTAAAAATGTTGACAGTAACAATTATAGTCTGCACTCCAGTTGTCATCACCATTTATGTGATAATGTACCTTACAATCAGTACAGAAGAATGCGCAGGAAACTGTACAGACGACACTGTTTTAGAAACAATGCAAATATTGGAATCAGCTTTATGCAAAAAAAGTACAAAAGATACACTAGATTTAGCGTTTAATAAAGCTAAAATGTTACAAAGAAAAGAACTATTAGAACCTAAAAGTGGATTAAAAAATGCCACAATAATTATGATACAGCATTTCTAATACATACAACAAAAGAAGCAAAATTATTAGCAAAATTATAAGAAAAAATTGGCATGGTTTAAAAACCGATCCAATTTTAAATAACGTACTCTGAGCACCCTAAAATTATTTTAAAAAAAGCACAAAATAAAAAATATTGTGGCTCCGAGCGCCCTCAAAAAATTAGGGACAAAAAATAAGGGATTGTTTAAAAATATAGAAGGTTTTTATGGCTGTTCATCGTGTAAGGCATGTGAACTTAAACAATCAGATAAAAAAAGTTTCATATGCAATAACAGTAAAGAAATTTTTGTTATTAAACAATACATAAACTGCTATACAGAATATGGTTTATATGTTTTGCAATGCTCATGTGGGCACAATACGCTGGAAAAACTACAAGAGCTATTCGAACACGTATGTAGTAGAACACCTTAGCAATATTAGACGCGGCACTCCTCACACATAGTGTATCAAAACAGTTTGCAAAATACATAATTCAAACCAAAAGATCTAAAATTTATTGCTATTGAGAATATTTTACAGCACTGGAGAGGCCGCAGCATGGATATGGATCTGAGCAGACGAGAAATGTATTGGATCCACAAATTGAATACACTTATACCAAATGGACCAATGCAGATTTCGAAATAGCCCCATTCCTTGTTTAATTTCTCTGTTACTCAGATCCCATAGAACTAATGTGCCGTTCAATTAACGGATATGATATTACCTTCTGCACTTGCCTTTTTTAAAGATGTTTTTAATGTTTCTATAATGGATATATTTACTTATTGCTCATTACTGATTTTTCTTTTCTCTCCCCCATTTCTTCTTCCCTCTCTCGTTTATTAGAGTTTTTTATGAGTTTTTTATGAGCTTTTCAATAATTGCTATTTAATATATTTGTCATTAATCATGCAACAATTTATGTTGCTCAAGCTTAATATTTTATGTTAGTCAAGCTTATTAAATTAAATCTATTATTGCGTCATTTTTTTGACCACAGAGTTATGTACTGTTTTAGGCGAACCTGTGTGTAAAATTTTAAGGATGAATTTTTGATTGTGAAATTGGAAAGCATAAAAAGTTTGTGTCCCCAGGGGGTTATCTTGCTCCTGAGGAAGCTGTCAAGTACAGCGAAACGCGTAGAGCCACTTGTCAGTCTGCTGCAGATGCCCTGAAGTGAAGATGCTTGAGTTGTGTTGATCCCCTGCTACTCGTCCCTCTTACTCCCGAACGGACGTCGTCACTCGATACCGGATGTGACATCAGACGCCATCCATCGGCGGCAAGGCGGGAGCCATAGAAAGACGAAATAGCAAGCTTCCCATACGGGACCGGCACTCTACTGTCTCAAGATACCTTTATGTGTAACATATGTGATGTACTTATTGTAAGACGTTTCTTACTTTGCTTTTATGTGATAAATTTTGCATCTTTGATACATATGGTCCGCTTTTATCTTACATGAACACACATTTTGAATCGAGTCTGGGTTTAACATCACCTGCATCATCTCCTATTTGAAAAATCCCTCGCTTTGAGCCTCTTTCCCTGGAGACCCGGTTCTACATTCACTGACAGAGTCAGACCATTGTCTTTTTTTATTTGTGCGTAAGTAGGAATTTCTACAGAGCCAAGAGTTCATTATATTTCAAATTGTGTTAATATACTGCACGAATATTTTAGTCCTTTATTTTTTGGCGTGTTCCCGAAATCATCGCTCTCTCCCCCCCCCCCCCGGACCAAGATTTGTTGTAGGGAATCTATACATATTCCTCGGAAGGTTGAGAAGTATTTTTTTGGGTTCACCCTATTTCACAGTGTTTCTTTTATCACACTATTATCACATTTTGTGGGGGTTTCTAGCGCCGATCAAACACTGGGTTCGTATGTTGTCCTGATGTCATGTGACGTCTGTCACCCTGGCAACGCGACACTACAGAAGGCACGCCTTCCGGATTAGGTAAGACCCTCTCACAAACGAACACAGACACAGAGACACAGAAAACACACCAGACACACACCTCTCTCTACCGTTTTTTTGCATGGCTACTTTTTATTAATAAACTGTCTGATCCTATTAACGGCATGTAAATTTATAATCCCTTTTTCTACACAAAGCACTGTAACGTCTTTAGTTATTATAAAACCTGCGTGTGTTTGTGCTTTGATTGAACCTATGCCTTTAAAGGAATTAATCATTTTTAGACACGTTTTGTGAAATTATGTTTTTCATAATTTGTCTATTCTTCTGGGGGACCAGAGTCTTGAGCTGTAAAGGTAAATGAATCTTGGGGGTGGCAGCATCACGTGGTGTAATGTGACCGATGGGCGGATGTGAGTACTCATTTATAGTGGCCAGTGGAGAGATGAGTGGGACCACTGGGAGGATAGTTGTTACCCTTACATAAACATGATACACCTAGTTCGGCTTCACTGCTTGATCAGCTCTACGGCTTGACCAGGTGCATAAACCGACAATGGATCATAGTGACTAAGCCCCTGTGTGTTCTACAACAACAGTCAAAGTCAGAGACTCCCTCTCTCCTTTCTCCTCTTACTCTGGGGGAAACCCCAACAGGGTGTGGACAAGGCAGTTGGGGGCACCGGTGGGGTTACAGCTGTGCGAGGATGCAGTACATATGTTATTCAATTAATATACTATATGTTCTATCTGATGTTCAGTAAACCTGTTATCTATATATAATTATATATATATATATATAATATATATAATATATTATATAAAACTATATTATAATAATATATATATATATATATATATATGTGTGTGGTGTGTATTGTTGGGTCTGTGTGCAGTGCTAGGATCCTTCACAGGTGGAGGCGCTGTCACCGGACAAAAATTATTTTTTTACCCCTCTTGCTGACCTGAAATTCTTATGAACAGTTCAACAAACAAAGCATTGCATTTCACATTAGTTTGGGAAAAAATATATATAAAACAAAAAATGCTTTTAAAAATTATTATATTTTTATGTTTAATCAATCATTTCTGTTAATAATGCAATAAAATGTTTAGAAAAATACTATTTCCTGCATAAGGATTATCCAACATGTTTCTGCCCAGCTCATGATACGGAACGGTGTGAGCAGGTGGGGAAGATTAATGCAACCACAAAGCAAAGCATTTGAAAATGGATGGTTTGTCAGAGGTTGAATCTTGAACGTGTGTGTGTGCGTGGGGGGGGGGGGGGGGGGTGCAAGCTGTGCTAGCTGTATGAAGTTCCAAGCTTGTAGTTCAAAGACATATTCTCAACAGGTCATCATAATGTTTTGATCCCACCACCCCCAATAAAAAATCACAGTACTACAGTATGCCACCACCTCAGAAAGAACGTACAGGCTAGTGTGGAATTAAAAAGAACAGTACTGTTTGATTCTCATACTATCCATAATTGCTACAATATGCAAGCCCATGGTGATAACCCCCAAAAATATACAGTATACTGTACTGCATTGTAAAACTTGAATCTCAGAATATCCATATTTGGTATGCAAGCCATGGCGATAACCAAAAAATTGTTTTGCGGATTTGCGAACATGTTACTGATACAGCACATGTTTTTTTCTTAATAAAAGTCTATTATTGCTTATTGATTATACTACAGTATTGAGACATGAATATCACACACTGAACATGTGTGTGGGGTGTTTAAATCATCAGACCCCCCCCCCAAATTTTTTTTTTGTTTAATCAATATTTCTGGTTTTTATTTTCAGTACTGTACATGTACAGTACAGCAATACAGAACCATAACGAAGTTAAAGACAAGCCTGTACACAAAATTATTGTATTTTTGCATTTTTGTATATGATCATTACCCAATAAAATTTTAAAGAACAATTATAATGATTTGATTCAACTAATAAAGTGTGTGTGTGTGTGGGGGGCGCAGCTTTGAAGGCCATATGGTAATATTATAACAGCTCTGTGGGGGGGAGGGGTGTGTGTGTTGTGATAAGAGGTGAACTCCAAGATTACTTGGCACAGCACTATAGAAGAAGCTTCGAAGAGCTTATGGGTGCATGCGTGGCAGGCATCACCGTCGATTTCAGCCAACATTGTAACTTATTAGCGTGAAGGTAGAAAAGCACGCCACATTTTCTTCAAGGCTCTGTGGGGGGGCGGGGGGAGTCATCAACAGCCGTTTTCAGCCAACATGGTAATCATGACATTGAATTGCTATTGGATTTTGACGACAAACAACTCGCGATTGCCCACTTGAGTTTCTCGACGGAATTGCAGAAATGCTAAAATGCCATTTCTAATCGGACCAAACGATAACCAAACCGGTGTTTAAGTCAGCACGATTAAATCAAAATGCGCGCCATCAAAGGGTATTCCGATCTACATACAGTACCGCGCTAACGTTCGAATAGCCGCCGCTGCATCAGTATAAGCCGGGTAAAACGTGTCACTGGCATTTGGGTACCCTATGCTCAGAGGAGGGACTGTCCCTTTAACTAACCCTAATAAAGGCAGCATGTAATGTAAATGCCTAAAATAACCAGTTTGCAGGAATATATGATCTGGTGGGGTATACAAGCCTCTTGAGAAGTAAGCTGCTGCAGGCAAAAAAGCCACGCTAGTCGTGGTGCCTGTAACGTGCCCAGTTGCGTGCCTCCAGCAACCGATTTTTCCAGGTGTTTGATGACAATCTTTAGTGTCACCCTAATAATACAAAGTAATTATTTTTTAATTCTTCTTAACTTATGGTAAGACATGTTCCATTTAGATGCTTCTAACTCTTTTTAATGAGCCGTAACAGGAACTTGATATTAACAGGATGAAATAAAACCTGAACTCCATATGAGAGTCTTAAGTTTTTTTGGTCACTTATCAGGGTCTTGCAATATAAACCAGAACAGCTGTGAACAACTACTAAATAAACAAACGTCTATGATAAAGGGGGCATGGACATTTGGATTTTAGCACTTATAATTGATCAGTGCTTTTGTTCCTCTGGGTTGGTCTATCCCCGCTCCCTTTTTTCCCCCTGGTGCCACTGTGTAGGGTCTTTATCTGTGGGGAATGGGGGACATGTTTATAGCATACTATTGCTTCTTTTTAACTCTGTTGGTGTTTTTCCCCCATTTATTGCTGTTAATGAATAAATTTTAGTTTTTCCTTAGCTTCACGATGTGAATTGCAGTCTTTTATGTGATGTGGGCATTAGGGTTATTGGTAAATCTTGTGAGGGTTTGGAGATCCTCTTACTAGCGTGGACCATTATGGGATTTAATTATTGGCCTTTGTTACTGTTAGTGCTGACTCACCTCTTATCCCCCTGTAATAGAATGTCCTTTAAATTGTGATGAAATATTTATGCCAGATTGGGTCATCCGCAGAGATTATCCAACTTGAGAGGTATTCATTTTTGCTTGCCTAAAGGGGTTTCTGGAAGTATTAGCAAAGTTATAGCAACTGAGTAATGTCTTGCTTAAGAGTGGAGATTCTGTCTAGGTAGGTTGATAACATGACAATGCTAAGGAAGGTGATTTTGTGTCCCTAACAAAGTCTAATTCTAATGGGGGGTTGTCCTTGGTAGTGTTTTTGTTCTCCCTTTAAGAATGATGTGGAATCCGTGGAGTCTGTACAACTAGGGATTGGAGATGGAACCAAGTAGAGCTCAGTCCCCTAGCTGCAAACAACTTTATAGTTGAGTCATCAAACCAGCAGTCACCAATCGGATGGGGGAGACATCATCATGCCAGCCAACGTGAGATGGTGGGAGACGCAGGCGCTTGGATCGGCCGGCCATGTACCTGCTATCGGTGGTGGGTGAGATCCGTAGATCCCGTATACCTTTCATTCCTATATGCTTAAAAGAATTTCATGGGTGTGAGTGTGCATTTGTGAAGACTAATTTATAAAATAGTATATTGTATATTACAATCTGCACAATTGTGCTAACTTTTTTTCGGTGGTGGAACGTGCACCCACATCTCTCCAATATACAAATAGATGAGTGATTCTACGCTTGGTTAAAGAAGATTCTACCAAGGTTCACAGTTTCATGTGTCCTTAAATATTGGATACTTTGTGAGTGTGCATTTTTTAGATCCTAAAACTTTTGTCACTATTTTTGATACAGTATTGCACTATATTCTATTTCTGTCTTTCCCCCGTTTTTTGCGATCCACTTGTATTCAAGATCAATACTTCCCAGAACTTCAGAGGACGGTTCCTTTTGGGTTTAGAACTGCAAACTTGTTATCTTTATTTATTTTCACATTGAGTACTATTGTCACTAAACACGGTTGTATACAGTATAATCACATATGCGCCCAGATTTATTTTTTATATGGTCCCAGTTGGTATTTGGGTTTTAACATTGAGAGCGCCAGATTCATTTTGACAAGGCCCCACGGGCTGAAACGCGTCAGAGGACCTGTCAGCACGTTGTTTCAATAAAGTCTATTTTTAATCTACACATCAGCCTATCTTCGTCTATGCTGTGCTGCGTTTGCCTTCCTTTTTCCTGGGAGGTTTTCCTATATCAAATATGCGCCCAGATTTATCTTTTTAATGGTACCAATGGTTATTTGGGTTTATAGATTGAGAGCGCCAGATTCATTTTTGTTCACAAAGGTTATAGATAAGTCTATAGAGGTATTGTCTAGTGATGACAGAAAGACCAACAGGGGTTCAATGTTCCAAGTTAAATTGTATTTGGGCGTTATATTTCTCGACAATGTTTGCACCTCCTTAGTAAGTGGATGTATCGTTTTGGGACAGTAAGCCCAAGTACTAGGGGACTGTAAGAGATGCGTGCAGATTTTGAAATAGGAGACTTGTTTTGGAGAAAATAATATAGGCTTTTAATCCGCTCGTTAGAACACATAAAATACAGCTTACGTTCAGCATAAAGGAGGAACACAAAACGAGCTAGCTCCTATGGAGCACTGATGATTCACGTGCTTAGTCCCTGTCTATCGATTTGGGGCTAAAACCCTTACCAATGACACACACACAAAGTCAGTACGAGAGGTAAAGTACCTTCGGGGTCCCGAGTTCCTCATGTAGGGCAAGAGGGTGAAAAGACCCATGGTGGCGTGGTACTCTAGAGCAGTCCAGGGTGATGGCACCTCCCTGGATCAGAGGGTCCTGAGACTACTGTCAGCCATGCTTTTAAACCCTGCTAATGAGCCATGTTGAAGCGGCTAATTGCCTCAGGCTGTGATTAACCAGCTCCCGCTGGACTCAGTAGCTAGATACTGCTTTACTGAAAAAACATCAGACAGGGAAATCCACTTTTTCACAGATGCCTAGGGCCACACTGTATGACTTGCAGGTGGAAGCCACCACAACCTTTGAACTTGTGTAATAAAAATTTCTGAAAATGCTTCAATGTAAGGTCTCTTGTTTTTTTGGTCTATTGACATTATCCAAGTTATGAACTCCTGACATAATTTCATTATACCTTTTTCTAGTACATGGTCTACTGAGGAGTTAATGAATTCTAAATAATTAAAAGAGGGGCTGCTCTTGTACACTATCAATTGTGCTGCCAGCTAAATGAATTGTGGGAGCGCCTGTAGGAGGCCTTCATTCCCTGAAGCAATTGAGGGTGATCCCTCATTGGACAGCGAGCCTTGGTGAGTGAGAAGGCGAATCAAGGGAAATCATGAGTTGGATGGCCATATACGTATTATCACGACCAAGGCTTTACTTTGTAATTACTGATTTTTTGTATACCCTCAGGAGAGGAATAGGGGAGGAAAGAAGTATGGAAGTTTAGGTACATAATGGGAATGCTAATGTGTCCATTTTCTACTGTACATGCTTACCTTGTCCAAAATCATGATACAAATCTCGTGATTTGTGCAAAGGTACGGAATAATGACAAATATCTCTACGTCTATTTCACCACAATGGCTCCTCCAATAGAATGATTCAGTCCCTCTTGATGAGGACAATATGCTGAGGTTAGTTCTATGAGATAGGTGTCTTGCATTTGTGGTCTCTCCCAGAACAAACCATTTTGAGGGTACACTTGTTTGGCAGTGCCCAAGACCATATTTCTCGAGCTTTTGCTGGTTAGGACCTTTGGAGTGAATGCTCCCCATTTGTGATATGACACTGCTTTCTGTTGACCATTTGAATCAATACCTTAAGCTCGAAGGGATAGCTTGTCGCTCTAAGTCTAAAGACTTGTGTGGAGGTGGGATTCTGCCTTGGTATCTCATGCATAGCACATTTTTGGAGAGAATCCTCCCCAAAACTTAAAGAGAAGCGTCTGTGGCAATACCTAAGTGGTTCAGAAATGGGACTGTGGAGGAGGGGAGTGGAATAAGGAAACTATCAAATAAATTCTGTCTTGAGAGCTGGTTAGACAGATTAGGACTGGACCAGCGTAAGCATTGGCGTACAGAACCAATTGTGACTGTCTGCACAGGAGCACAGATTGGTGAATACCAGTACCAAGGATAGGAATATCCCATAGTACTACTGCAGTGCTCATCAGTGCAATTAATTTTTGTAAGACCTGCGCTATATATCGTATGGACAAAAACTTGTGGGACGTACACAGAGATAACGGACTATGATTGTTATCAGGATGTTTCTAATGCTTATTGCTAATTCCTAACTTCTACTAACAGAGGCCAATGGGTAATTGCATTGCTCTGCAGAGATCCTATAGCTTGTAAGAAGCATCTTTGTCTAGATGAGTTACCTGAAACCCTTAAGATGGAAATGGGACAGTATCACTGTCATATCCTTGGAAAACTTATGGAGCATTGGACAGGCAACATAATTTTGCACGTTAAACAAAATTGGATGAGACTAAATGGGTGTCTGATAGACCCACCAATCTAAATTTCATTTGCCTGATGGATTTGTTTAGTTTTTAACATTTAGAACTAGTTGAATTGGAACATCGGTTCTGTATGGAGAGCAGAGTGGCCTACCTGGGTGATGAAACTGACTCTAAATTGACTAACTCTATTATGCCTAGAGCTAAAGAGAGAGGAAGGAGTCTAAACGAAGGCTTGCAGTGTTGAGGGGAAGGAGAAAAACTGAGAACCCATTTGTCTGAGAATGATTCCTTGCAACTGTACAGTCTCCCTTTTAGGAATCTGAAAGGGAACATACCTGGTTGAGGTCTCGTCAACCAGCCTTGAACAGTGCTTTGAAAGAAGATGATCCACCGGTGTTTGAGATTAACTGTTCTTAAAGGAGGTTTTTTCTACTGGACCTGTTTAGAGGGTGTCCCAGATTGTCTGATAAACCGACCCTCTCTACAAGCATGTTCTATTTCTAAGGAAGTAGTTTCATGTACGAGAAAAGACTTGCAACGTCTTGTGCCATGCCCTATCTAAAAAACTGAGGCCCAAATAAATTTGCATTTCACAAGATCCGAAACGCACGAACCCATGGAGCAAAGTCAGACAATCCCACTGAATTATAATTCACAGAATATAAATATTGTCATGTCCCCAACTGCCAGTCTGTTCTGGGTTTCACTGTTGCTTCTACAAGCTCAGGAGTGATGCTCTTGCGCTCCAATTTCCCCGGGTTTGCATTTGTGCTCTGAAGGAAACTCTACCCCTTACACTTGCTCGAATTGGGTTATAGCCTTCCGCTCGCGAAACGATGTGTTCTGGAGACCCCAAACAATTTGCTGCCTTCACATGCAGTATTGGATTGCAGTTTTTGATGAAGCCAGCGAATTCCTGACAGATCAGTCACAAAATGACTCTTTGTCATCTCCAATCTGGGGGAGGTAATGCTTTGGCCTGGGTGAGAATAACCAATGATTCAAAAATATGCCGCTCTTACACGAATTCAGGCAAATGTTGCAAGCGATAGGCTAATCAAACCAAGGGCATTGAAATCCTAACTTTATGTCAAGGGGATCAGGATTTGCTCACTTACGCGACCCACTTTAAACAACAAACTGCTGAAGTAACTTGTCAGAAGAATTTCTGGGGCTGTTTTCCAACATGGGTTAAGTGAGGAACTCAAGGATTCCCTTGCTTTAGTTCTCCCTGCTCTCGTTACCATCGCCTATCTGGTCAATTTAAAATCCAACTGAATCAACTTTTCAATTCAATTTCAATTGAGTGAACAATGGCGTGAATGCTGGCAGATGGTACGGTCATAGCCTCATCACCAGAACCAATGAAAAATTGGGTTAGTAAGTGGCCTCTATCCTTGGATGAGAATAAGAAGACTTAAACAAAATTAAAATGTATGTCTTATTGTGGACAAAAAGGTTATTTCATTAAAAGAATGTTCACCACTAAATATGGGAAAAACGACTCCACTCGGAGTAGGAGTGTACCTCTGATCGATAGTCCTGTGGAAAACCAACATTCTAAACTGAAACAGGTGGTCAACCCCCTAGCATTGTTTTTTGTTATCTGTAATTTTGTGGGATCACATGATCAGTTTTAACTTTAGATGTAATGATCGCTTCTGGAGCCTCAGGAAACTTAAGGATCTTCAGTACACCAAGATCAACTTCATACCATGTTCTTAAAGAAAAAACCGGACCCATAGATAGTAATGGTCATTGTTGATGTTCTGGGGCCATCATATATGTGACCATTTGTTTCGGATATAAAGTCAGGATCAGCCAAACACACTCTGTTGTCGATTTATAATGTACATGTCAAGGATGATCCTGGGGATGTCAGTGCTAATTACCACTATCCGGCCCTAGTTGAGTTAGCTTGGCGAGGACACGAGGAGCGAAAAAGCATCCCAATCCAATTTTCAGTCACTGCTTATCAATAAGATACCTCGCAAGTCACTAGTTGACATCTAAACTGGGACACTTCTAGTACCCGGCGGAATATTTAGGCCAATTAATCCAGGGACTAGGATTTTTGGTGTATTTTCGAGCAGGTGGATGCAGGCGTGTCGGTCAGGAGGATTATCAACGAGCCACTACGGTACGAGATTTATTCCAACACCTCACGTCCCTGTTTGTTTCCAAAGAAGACAAGGTGATCTTCATCCTTATTGACTTACGACCCCAAGAACTAAAGTATTACCATAAAACAATTTACGCCTCTCAGCCCCAGACCTATCTACGTTCAGATACCGGAAGGTGGACGAGCAACAAGCGTGCACTCAGATAGAATTCATTAGATGCCCACCACATACATTAAGAATAACACTTTCTTACACTTACATAAACCATATCTGACCCTTACGGATAAGTAGGTGTGTACCAGATATAAAATAGATTAAAGTAAATATGACGAATGTCTCATCTACTCTAGATATAGCCACTGAATAGCACATAAAGCTAATAATCTAGGGATCGATACAAGGCAGGATACAGGCGTGGGTATAGGTAGACCCACTAGGACCAATAGCTAGTGCGGCACCTATAATCCATATATGATATAACAGATAGGTGCAAGAAGTTACCATATTCGGGTGGAGAGCTCCACTAGATAGAAAGTTAAGGTATGGAAAATCCTAATAACAGACATGCTCCTAATAATGGGGGTAATTACTAGGTCAAATACCACATAGTGATTGTCATAGATAGAGTGTGGATCAGCCAGAGACTAGAGGTGTTATTGGGATTATTTTTTAGCAGCAAAGGTGGAACTCCCAAGGAGAGCAGGTTTAAAGTGGCAATAGCCTAATATCTGACCCAACACTGCACCAGCGTCACACAGAAATCACCGCAGATGTTATGAGCCTTAGGCACCGACAACATATATACACAAGGGCCACGCAGAAAAGTGCCAGTAATGAACCCAACACTCAAACTATGAACGTTGTAACTATTGGTCCGCTGGAGATTGTTCACTTTTAAATAAAAAGACTTCAAGTAGGAGTCTACACACATCACTACGTGCTACCAAGAGAAATAAATGGATTAAAATAAAAAAAAATGTTTTACCCTCTACCCCAGAACCAATCAATCAAGTTCAGGATTACATCAGGGTTCTTCAAGTTGGATTTAAGAGGGGCGGAAGCCTAGGAGGGATCTGCATGAGAGATAATTGGAAACCCATGTTAAGACTACAACACGGACATTTAAAATATATGGGAAATGCAATTCAGGACGCTGCAATGCCCCGTGACTTCGTTTTTTTGGAAGTACATTTTAGGGATATACTTGACATTCGTTTGCAGTTTTACCTAGCTGACATTAGAAGTGGAAAAAAGGAAAAAGGGGAAAAAGGGAAGTGATGACGTTGTGGAAAAGATTACTCATATAAAGATCTATAAACAGATTACTGTATATGCAGGATGGACCAAGTGTTCTTTTCATGCACGAACCAGTGGGGGTGAGTGGGGATTATATTCTAAAAAGGGAATGAGGTTCAATGGGCAAATGGAAAATTCACCAACAGTTATAAATAGGGACTAGGCCACATTATTGCATTCACAGAGGTCAACAATTTAGGGGCGGGGAAACAGGTATGTAAGTAGGGGGAGAAGGGAAAGGAATAAGGGAGACTAGTAAGAAATTTAATAATATAACTCTCAACAGATACCTTTAAAAAGAAACCCCGACATTACTCAATGTATAAGCAGCGAAAGTGATGTTTTGTGAAGTTGTGTCTTGACTCATAACGAACATCGTACAAACTTTTGTTCTAGAGACTGATGCCTCTCACAACACGATGAAGATACTGTTCTACACTCCAATGCATAGATTGATAAATTGACGGTCCAGAATAAACCTATCCCATATATGATAAAGAACTTTTAGCATAAAGTTTGGACAATGACAACATTGGCCGACACTACCTGCAAAGTGCTTACCATCCCGTCCTGGTGATCACGCTCATAAAAATTTTATTTACCGCCCGGAACCTGCTAGTGTAAACAAGCGGAAAGGCTTATTGCAAAACTCATGTGTCCGCACCTTCTGGAAACTCAATCAGCGTTCACCCTGAAGACTTGAAGGAATTTACGGTCTTCAACGTGGAAAAGAGCGGACTTATTTTTAGGGTGGATCCCTTTTTGCCGAGAATGAAATCGGGTTGGGTTTTCTCGTTATTCTTTCTGCGTGTTTCGGGGAGAAGATTTATTTGCGGAAAATAAGAAAAGCGCCCATTTGGGATCGTCAGGTCTAGGAAGTGTTTTACCACGTTGGGGGAATAGAAAGCTTGAACCCCACAGCGAAAGATATAGAAAGTGTTATACAGAAGGAGAAACGGGAACAGTATACACGGGGGGAGTAAGGAATAGAAACTACCTCTTTAATCGTGTCCTCTGACGAGAAAAGAGATGATCGGTTGATAAGATAATTATTTGCCGATGATGGAGCGTTATTTTAAGCTTTTTTTTTTTCGGGAGGAACCATACGAGAGGAAAAAAAAAAGGATCGCAAAAAGCGGGAGGCCCTCGGCAACGAGAGGGTAAACGGACGGGGAACTTGCGCAAAAGGACCCCCAACTATCAGGCATCTACCTGCAGCTTCACACACTATCGATCGGTAATAAGGAGAGGAAGACGACCAGAGTAAGCCACCTGGCTAGCTGGGCAGGGGAAGGAGCTTTCTTTAAGAGTGCATGCTCTGAACGCCTGGGGACGCTCCGGAAAATATAAGAGGAGGAACAACGAAGGAATTGGGAGATTCACACATTCATGCCAGGGAATGGAGGGATTTATGAAACAGTGTTGACAACGGATGCTATAATATAGGAATTGAAGGTGCCTTGCATTCCACACCACCAGAGTCAAGCTCATTGTCACTGATTTCTGATGAAACGCACTATTTGATTGACAACAAGGGATCCCCGTGAGAAAAAGGGCGCCATGGGATGAACGGAGAGAAAAAATGCCCCAGGAAGGGGCAGAAAAGGTGAGGGGTGTGACGGGAAAGGAGTGGGGAGGAAAAGAGAAAAAGGAAGGGGGTGGGAAAAATACAGGGGGGATGTTAATAACTGTTAAGCTTTGTAGTCGCCTTTGCTGAATAAATTTCTAATTGTATTCAGGCTTCTGCCAAATTACATTCCGCTTTCCTTGGGATTTTGCTAAGATACTTTTATGTTGTCAGCTTCCTGCGGGTTAATAAAACAATAGACTGGTTCGCTGCGCAGAGAATGGGAAAACGGAGGTAGAAAATAGCGGGAGCGAGAGAAAGTAAAGGGTGTTTTGAGAAAAAGAAATGATGGGGCTTATGTATGTAGACACGTGCCTTGGATAGGCGAGACTTACACGCACCCCAAAAATCATTCCACTAAGATGTCCTGCCCATAAAATCACACCTAATCTTACGCCCACACCCAAGCCACAACCAGGTTACACCCAGGTTACACCTAGTTACGCCCTCTAAAAACACACCAATAGCTGGTAGGGGGGTCAATGGGAGTAAAACGAGTGACTGTGAACACGTCTCTCTAGGAGTGGTTACACAGACAAAGTGAGGCAGGTTCTATCAAGGTAGGAAATAAGCGCGAGGCTGTGAGGGGGGGGACGTCTGTGGACGGAGGGAGAGCTTGGGAAACGGGAAAGGGAAGTGGGAGACAGAGGGGACCCGTTCCCCGACGAAAGAGTCCGTGGATAAGCCTTTTTTTTTTTTGTTACTCTCTCTACCCAGTGCGTTGAATAAAGCTTCCTGTGGAGTATTTGCAGCAGAGCGGTGCTGTATGTTCAGAATCCAGTCACAGAAGCCTCCAGCTTCATTGCAGGGAAAGGATTCTTCACTTTATTTGCAATATGTTTTTTTTTCTCCATTTATTTTTTATTACATATTGACCTGCGCGCCCCAACACCTTGGGCCATCAAGGAATACAAAAAGACGCTCAAACTCATTCATTGGTTGGTTTTGGGTGAAAAGCATGAAGGAAGAGGTTTAGAGAAATGTGGCCAACAACTGCTAGTTGGTAAACGAATGAAGATGTTGAACAAAACCCTATAGAACTGGACTCCCCTTCCGGCTAAGTCATGACAGAGGCTCTCAATGCCCTTCATGCATGGGCTCCCTTGTCTAAAAAACATTGTAATCTGAGGGTAACTATAAACTTGTCTTCCAAGAAGGGACCACTTGGTCCCCCACCCAGCCTGATCTATGCTACCGTGTCTTGACCTCACCATGTATAAACTCGTGGTTATCGCCTTTCATGGATCCGACAACAACTATTCCTATTCTTCCACCAGATTCACCTTTTTACGTGTGTCCCTATTCTTTGTCCACCTACAAAACAGTCTTAAGGTGGATGTGCCACTGCTCGGGACCGGAATGTCATTTAATCAAAGGGTAAGAGAGAGGAGGAACAGAGGCAGGAAAAAGACAAAAAGAAAATATAAAAAAAGAGAATTATAAAAAGGTGAGGGAACTAAGATGGTAAACTCTCCCAATATGCAGTCGTATAGAAAGATCTGAGTTGGCTGTCCATTGATTAGATTGCAGGGCTACCACAAAACTCACGCCAATTCATCCTAAATCAGCTGTAGTGGAACCGCTTGCTCCCTTGGAGATCAGACGTAGGGGTGGCATCCGTGGCAACGGCTGGTAGACCAATAATCTCCGGTATAAACTCCCTCACCTCCAATTTATCAGCATATATTGATAATTTTTTACAAGGATATGTAAAAACCTTGAAATCATATTTGAAGGATACAACCGAAATACTTCAAATTCTAGAAGCATTTGTCTGGAAGGAGGACTATATACTGGCAACCATAGATGTTTCTTCATTATACACCACTATTGCACATAATTTAGGATGTGAAGCTATCAAGTACTTTTTGGATAAAGACTCGGAATTACATGAATTGAAGGCCAAATTCTTGTTGAGAGCATAACTTTTATATTAGAAAAAAATTCTTTTTATTTGATAACATCTTTTATATTAAGAAATGTGGCACCGACATGGGAACGAAGTTCGCCCCCAGTTATGCAAATCTCCAGTTATGCAAATCTCTTTATGGGATTCTGGGAGGACCATAACATCTGGTCCAATGGCATGCTGGGGGAGGGCGTTGTCCTATGGCGGCGCTACATTGATGATATTTCAATTTGGCAAGTTGATCAACAAGGTTTGGATCAGTTTATTTTAAATTTGAATGATAATGTGTTGAATCTAAATTTTACTTCTACAACCAGTAAGACTTCTATTGACTATTTAGACCTAGTCATATATATAGAGGAAGGCACTTTGAAAACTAAATCTCATTTTAAAAATGTTGACAGTAACAATTATAGTCTGCACTCCAGTTGTCATCACCATTTATGGATGGATAATGTACCTTACAATCAGTACAGAAGAATGCGCAGGAACTGTACAGACGACACTGTTTTTAATGAACAATGCAAAATATTGGAATCACGCTTTATGCAAAAAAAGTACAAAAGAGATACACTAGATATAGCGTTTAATAAAGCTAAAATGTTACAAAGAAAAGAACTATTAGAACCTAAAAGTGGATTAAAAAATGCCACCAATAATTATGATACAGCATTTCTAACTACATACAACAAAGAAGCAAACATTATTAGCAAAATTATAAGAAAAAATTGGCATGGTTTAAAAACCGATCCAATTTTAAATAACGTACTTCCTGAGCACCCTAAAATTATTTTAAAAAAAGCACAAAATATAAAAAATATTGTGGCTCCGAGCGCCCTCAAAAAATTAGGGACAAAAAATAAGGGATTGTTTAAAAATATAGAAGGTTTTTATGGCTGTTCATCGTGTAAGGCATGTGAACTTAAACAATCAGATAAAAAAAGTTTCATATGCAATAACAGTAAAGAAATTTTTCTGATTAAACAATACATAAACTGCTATACAGAATATGGTTTATATGTTTTGCAATGCTCATGTGGGCTACAATACGCTGGAAAAACTACAAGAGCTATTCGAACACGTATTGTAGAACACCTTAGCAATATTAGACGCGGCATCCTCACACATAGTGTATCAAAACAGTTTGCAAAATACCATAATTCAAACCCAAAAGATCTAAAATTTATTGCTATTGAGAATATTTTACAGCACTGGAGAGGCCGCAGCATGGATATGGATCTGAGCAGACGAGAAATGTATTGGATCCACAAATTGAATACACTTATACCAAATGGACTCAATGCAGATTTCGAAATAGCCCCATTCCTTGTTTAATTTCTCTGTTTACTCAGATCCCATAGACCTAATGTGCCGTTCAATTAACGGATATGATATTACCTTCTGCACTTGCCTTTTTTAAAGATGTTTCTTAATGTTTCTATAATGGATATTAATATTTACTTATTGCTCATTACTGATTTTTTCTTTCTCTCCCCCCATTTCTTCTTCCCTCTCTCGTTTATTATGAGTTTTTTATGAGTTTTTTATGAGCTTTTCAATAATTGCCTATTTAATATATTTGTCATTAATCATGCAACAATTTATGTTGCTCAAGCTTAATATTTTATGTTAGTCAAGCTTATTAAATTAAATCTATTATTGCGTCATTTTTTTGACCACAGAGTTATGTACCTGTTTTAGGCGAACCTGTGTGTAAAATTTTATATGTGATTATTTATGTGATTTGTAATTGGTTACAATTAGTTACACTATAAATTGGTGTCCACCCACTAGGGGTGTTATCTTGCTCCTGAGGAAGCTGTCCAAGTACAGCGAAACGCGTAGAGCCACTTGTCAGTCTGCTGCAGATGCCCCTGAAGTGAAGATGCTTGAGTTGCTGTTGATCCCCTGCTACTCGTCCCTCTTACTCCCGAACGGACGTCGTCACTCGCATACCGGATGTGACATCAGACGCCATCCATCGGCGGCAAGGCGGGAGCCATAGAAAGACGAAATAGCAAGCTTCTCCATACGGGACCGGCACTCTACTGTCTCAAGATACCTTTATGTGTACATATGTGATGTACTTATTGTAAGTACGTTTCTTACTTTGCTTTTATGTGATAAATTTTGCATCTTTGATCTACATTATGGTCCGCTTTTATCTTACATGAACACCACATTTTGAATCTGATCTGGGTTTACATCACCTGCATCATCTCCTATTTGAAAAATCCCTCGCTTTGAGCCTCTTTCCCTGCTGGAGACCCGGTTCTACATTCACTGACAGAGTCAGACCATTGTCTTTTTTTATTTGTCGTAAGTAGGAATTTCTACAGAGCCAAGAGTTCATTATATTTCAAATGTGTTAATATACTGCACGATTATTTTTATGTCCTTTATTTTTTGGCGTGTTCCCGAAATCATCGCTCTCTCCCCCCCCCCCCGGACCAAGATTTGTTTGTAGGGAATCTATACATATTCCTCGGAAGGTTGAGAAGTATTTTTTTGGGTTCACCCTATTTCACAGTGTTTCTTTTATCACACTATTATCACTTTTGTGGGTGTTTCTAGCGCCGATTCAAATCACTTGGGTTCGTATGTTGTCCTGATGTCATGTGACGTCTGTCACCATGGCAACGCGACACTACAGAAGGCACGCCTCTCCGGATTAGGTAAGACCCCTCTCACAAACGAACACAGACACAGAGACACAGAAACACACACAGACACACACCTCTCTCTACCGTTTTTTTGCATGGCTACTTTTTATTTTATAAACTGTCTGATCCTATTAACGGCATGTAACTTTATAATCCCTTTTTCTACACAAGCACTGTAACGTCTTTAGTTATATAAAACCTGCGTGTGTTTGTGCTTTGATTGAACCTATGCCTTTAAAGGAATTACCTTCATTTTCAGACACGTTTTGTGAAATTATGTTTTTCATAATTTGTCTATTCTTCTGGGGGACCAGAGTCTTGAGCTGTAAAGGTAAATGAATCTTGGGGGTGGCAGCATCACTGTGGTGTAATGTGACCGATTGGGCGGATGTGAGTACTCATTTATAGTGGCCAGTGGAGAGATGAGTGGGACCACTGGGAGGATAGTTGTTACCCTTTACATACACATGATACACCTAGTTCGGCTTCACTGCTTGATCAAGCTCTACGGCTTGACCAGGTGCATAAACCGACAATGGATCATAGTGACTAAGCCCCTGTGTGTTCTACAACAACAGTCAAAGTCAGAGACTCCCTCTCTCCTTTCTCCTCTTACTCTGGGGGAAACCCCACCAGGGTGTGGACAAGGCAGTTGGGGGCACGGTGGGGTTACAGCTGTGCGAGGCATGCAGTACATATGTTATTCAATTATATATACTATATGTTCTTATCTGATGTTCAGTAAACCTGTTATCATTTATATTATTATATATATATATATATATATTATATATATATATATATATATAAACTATATATTATTTATAAATATATTTATATATATATATATATATTATGTGGTGTGTGTATTGTATTGGGTCCTGTGTGCAGTGCTAGGATCCTTCACAGGTGGAGGCGCTGTCACCGGACAAAAATCTATTTTTTTAACCCCTCTTGCTGACCTGAAATTCTTATGAACAGTTCAACAAACAAAGCATTGCATTTCACATTAGTTTGGGAAAAAATATATATAAAAACAAAAAATGCTTTTTAAAAATTATTATATTTTTATTGTTTAATCAATCATTTCTGTTAATAATGCAATAAAATGCTTTAGAAAAATACTATTTTCCTGCATTAAGGATTATCCAACATGTCTTCTGCCCAGCTCATGATACGGAACGGTGAGAGCAGGCTGGGGAAGATTAATGCAACCACAAAGCAAAGCATTTGAAAATGGATGGTTTGTCAGAGGTTGAAATCCTTGAGCCGTGTGTGTGTGCGGGGGGGGGGGGGGGTGCAAGCTGTGCTAGCTGTATGAAGTTCCAAGCTGTAGTTCAAAGACATATTCTCAACAGGTCATCATAATGTTTTGATCCCCACACCCCCAAATAAAAATCACAGTACTACAGTATGCCACCCACCTCAGAAAGAACGTACATGACTAGTGTGGAATTAAAAAGCAACAGTACTGTTTGATTCTCATACTATCCATAATTGCTACAATATGCAAGCCCATGGTGATAACCCCCAAAAATATACAGTATACTGTACTGCATTTGTAAAACTTGAATCTCAGAATATCCATATTTGGTATGCAAGCCATGGCGATAACCAAAAAATTGTTTTTGCGGATTTGCGAACATGTTACTGTAATACAGCACATGTTTTTTTCTTTAATAAAGTCTATTATTGCTTATTTGATTATACTACAGTATTGCAGACATGAATATCACACACTGAACATGTGTGTGGGGTGTTTAAATCATCAGACCCCCCTCCCCCCCCAAATTTTTTTTTTGTTTAATCAATTATTTCTGGTTTTTATTTTCAGTACTGTACTGTACAGTACAGCAATACAGAACCATAACGAAGTTAAAGACAAGCCTGTACACAAATTATTGTATTTTTGCATTTTTGTATGATTCATTACCCAATAAAATTCTAAAGAACAATTATTAATGATTTGATTCAACTACTAAAGTGTGTGTGTGTGTGGGGGGCCAGCTTTGAAGGCCATATGGTAATCTTATTAACAGCTCTGTGGGGGGGAGGGGTGTTGTGTTGTTGATAAGCGGTGAACTCCAAGATTACTTGGCACAGCACTATAGAAGAAGCTTCGAAGAGCTTATGGCGTGCATGCGTGGCAGGCATCACAGTCGATTTCAGCCAACATGGTAATCTTATTAGCAGTTGAAGAAAAGCACGCCACATTTTCTTCAATGGCTCTGTGGGTGGGCGGGGGAGTCATCACAGCCGTTTTCAGCCAACATGGTAATCATGACATTGAATTGCTATTGGATTTTGACGACAACAACTCGCGATTGCCCACTTGAGTTTCTCGACGGAATTGCAGAACATGCTAAAATGCCATTTTCTAATCCGGACAAAACGATAACCAAACCGCGTGTTTAAGTCAGCACGATTAAATCAAAATGCGCGCCATCAAATGGGTATTCCGATCTACATACAGTACCGCGCTAATCGTTCGAATAGCCGCCGCTGCATCAGTATAAGCCGGTAAAACGTGTCACTGGCATTTGGGTACCCTATGCTCAGAGGAGAGACTGTCCCTTTAACTAACCCCTAATAAAGGCAGCATGTAATGTAAATTGCCTAAAATAACCCAGTTTGCAGGAATATATGATCTGGTGGGGTATACAAGCCTCTTGAAGTAAGCTGCTGCAGGCAAAAAAGCCACGCTAGTCGTGGCTGCCTGTAACGTGCCCAGTCTGCGTGCCTCCAGCAACCGATTTTTCCAGGTGTTTGATGACAATTCTTAGTGTCACCCTAATAATACAAAGTAAATTATTTTATTATCTTCTTAACTTATGGTAAGACATGTTCCATTTTAGATGCTTCTAACTCTTTTTAATGAGCGTAACAAGGAACTTGATATTAACAGGATGAAATAAACCCTGAACTCCATATTGAGAGTCTTAAGTTTTTTTGGTCACTTATCAGGGTCTTGCAATATAAACCAGAACAGCTGTGAACAACTACTAAATAACAAACGTCTATGATAAAGGGGGCATGGACATTTGGACTTTTAGCACTTACATTGATCAGTGCTTTTGTTCCTCTGGGTGTGTCTATCCCCGCTCCCTTTTTTCCCCCTGGTGCCCACTGTTTGTAGGGTCTTTTCATCTGTGGGAATGGGGGACATTGTTTTATAGCATCATATTGCTTGCTTTTTACACCTCTTGTTGGTGTTTTTCTCCCCATTTATTGCTGTTAATGAATACAATTTTAGTTTTTCCTTATGCTTCACTGATGTGAATTGCAGTCTTTTTATGTGATGTGGGCATTAGGGTTATTGGTAAATCTTGTGAGGGTTTTGGAGATCCTCTTACTAGCGTGGACCATTATGGGATTTAATTATTGGCCTTTGTTACTGTTAGTGCTGACTCACCTCTTTATCCCCCTGTAATAGAATGTCCTTTAAATTGTGAAATATTTATGCCAGATTGGTTCATCGCAGAGATTATCCAACTTGAGAGGTATTCATTTTTGCTTGCCTAAAGGGGTTTCTGGAAGTTATTAGCAAAGTTATTAGCAACTGAGTAATGTCTTGCTTAAGAGTGGAGATTCTGTCTAGGTAGGTTGATATACACCTGACAATGCTAAGGGAAGGTTGATTTTGTGTCCCTAACAAAGTCTAATTCTACTGGGGGGGTTGTCCTTGGTATGTGTTTTTGTTCTCCCTTTAAGAATGATGTGGAATCCTGCTGGAGTCTGTACTAACTAGGGATTGGAGATGTGAACCAAGTAGAGCTCAGTCCCCTAGCTGCAAACAACTTTATAGTTGAGTCATCAACCAGCAGTCACCAATCGGATGGGGGAGACATCATCATGCCAGCCAACGTGAGATGGTGGGAGACGCAGGCGCTTGGATCGGCCGGCCATGTACCTGCTCATCGGTGGTGGGGGTGAGATCCGTAGATCCCGTATACCTTTCCATTCCTATATTGCTTAAAAGAATTTCATGGGTGTGAGTGTGCATTTGTGAAGACTAATTTATAAAATAGTATATTGTATATTACAATCTGCACAATCTTGTTGCTAACTATTTTTTCTGGGGTAACGTGCACCACATCTCTCCAATATACAATAGATGAGTGATTCTACGCTTGGTTAAAGAAGATTCTACCAAGGTTCACATGTTTCATGTGTCTTAAATATTTGGATACTTTGTGAGTGTGCATTTTTTAGATCCTAAACACTTTTGTCACTATTTTTTGATACAGTATTGCACTATATTCTATTTCTTGTCTTTCCCCGTTTTTTGCGATCCACTTGTATTCAAGATCAATACTTCCAGAACTTCAGAGGACGGTTCCTTTTGGGTTTAGAACTGCAAACTTGTTATCTTTATTTATTTTCACATTGAGTACTATTGTCACTAAACACGGTTGTATACAGTATATATCACATATGCGCCCAGATTTATCTTTTTATATGGTCCCAGTTGGTATTTGGGTTTTATACATTGAGAGCGCCAGATTCATTTTTGACAAAGGCCCCACGGGCTGAAACGCGTCAGAGGACCTGTCAGCACGTTGTTTCAATAAAGTCTATTTTTAATCTACACCATCAGCCTCTCTTCGTCTATTGCTGTGCTGCTGTTTGCCTTCCTTTTTCCCTGGGAGGATTTTCCTATATCACATATGCGCCCAGATTTATCTTTTTAAATGGTACCAATTGGTATTTGGGTTTTATAGATTGAGAGCGCCAGATTCATTTTTGTTCACAAATGTTATAGATAAGTCTATAGAGGTATTGTCTAGTGATGACAGAAAGACCAACAGGGGTTCAATGTTCCAAGTTAAATTGTATTTGGGCGTTATATTTCTCGACAATGTTGCACCTCTTAGTAAGTGGATGTATCGTTTTTGGGACAGTAAGCCCAAGTACTAGGGGACTGTAAGAGATGCGTGCAGATTTTGAAATAGGAGACTTGTTTTGGGAGAAAATAATATAGGCTTTTAATCCGCTGCAGTTAGAACACCATAAAATACAGCTTACGTTCAGCATAAAGGAGGAACACAAAGAAACGAGCCTAGCTCCTATCTGGAGCACTGATGATTTTCAGTGCTTAGTCCCTGTCTATCGATTGGAGGGCTAAACCCCTTACCAATGACAACACACAAAGTCAGTACGAGGTAAAGTTACCTTCGGGGTCCCGAGTTCCTCATGTCAGGGGCAAGAGGGTGAAAAAGACCCAGTGTGGCGTGGTCTCTAGAGCAGTCCAGGGTGAGCACCTCCCTGGATCAGAGTGTCCTGAGACTACTGTCAGCCATGCTTTTAAACCCTGCTAATGAGCCATGTTGAAGCTGGCTAATTGCCTCAGGCTGTGATTAACCAGCTCCCCGCTGGACTCAGTAGCTAGATACATGCTTTTACTGAAAAACTATCAGACAGGGAAATCCACTTTTTCACAGATGCCTAGGGCCACACTGTATGACTTGCATGTGGAAGCCACCACACCCTTTTGAAACTTGTGTACTAAAAATTCTGAAACTGCTTCAATGGTAAGGTCTTGTTTGTTTTTTGGTCTATTGACATTATTCCAAGTTATGAACTCCTGAATAATTTCATTATACCTTTTTCTAGTACATGGTCTTACTGAGGAGTTAATGAATTCTTAAATAATTAAAGAGAGGGGCTGCTCTTGTACACTATCAATTGTGCTGCCAGCTAAATGAATTGTGGGAGCGCCTGTAGGAGGTCCTTCATTCCCTGAAAGCAATTGAGGGTGATCCCTCATTGGACAGCCGAGCCTTTGGTGAGAAGGCGAATCAAGGGAAATCATGAGTTGGATGGCCATATTACGTATATCACGACCAAGGCTTTTACTTTGTCATTACTGATTTTTTGTAATACCCTCAGGAGAGGAATAGGGGAGGAAAGAAGTATGGAAGTTTTAGGTACATTAATGGGAATGCTAATGTGTCCATTCTACTGTACATGCTTACCTTGTCCAAACTCATGATACAAATCTCGTGATTTGTGCAAAGGTCGGAATGACAAATATCTCTACGTCTATTTCCCACAATGTCTCCTCCACTAGAATTATTCAGTCCCTCTTGAGAGACAATATGCTGAGGGTTAGCTTCTGATGAGATAGTGTGTCTTGCTATTTTGTTGGTCTCTCCCAGAACAAACATTTTTGAGAGGTACACTTGTTTGGCCAGTGCCCAAGACCATATTTCTCGAGCTTTGCTGCGTAGACCTTTGGAGTGAATGCTTCCCATCTTGTTGATATAGGACACTGCTTTTCTGTTGTCCATTTGAATCAATACCTTTAAGCCTGAAGGGATAGCTTGTCTGCTCTAAGTTCTAACAGACTTGTGTGGAGGTGGGATTCTGCCTTGGTCTCCATGCATAGCACATTTTTGGGAGAATCCTCCCCAAACTTAAAGAGAAGCGTCTGTGGCAATACCTGGAAGTGGTTCCAGAAATGGATGTGGAGGAGGGAGTGGAATAAGAAACTATCAAATAAATTCTGTCTTTGAGAGCTGGTCTAGACAGATTAGGACTGACCAGCGTAAGCCTTGGCGTACCAGAACCAATTGTGACTGTCTGCACAGGAGAGAAGCTTGGTGAATACCAGTACCCAAGGATAGGAATATCCCTAGTACTACTGCTAGTGTCCTCAGTGCAATTAGATTTTTGTGTAAGACCTGCGCTATATATTCCTGTATGGACATAAACTTGTGGGGATGTACACAGAGATAACGGACTATGATTGTATCAGGATTGATTTCTCTATGCTTATGCTAATTCCTAACTTCTCTAACAGAGCCATGGTGTAATTGCATTGCTCTGTCAGAGTACCTATAGCTTGTACCAGAAGCATTTTGTCTAGATAAATGAGGTACTGAAACCCTTAGAGATGGAAATGGGACAGTATCAACTTCATAATCCTTGGAAAACTTTATGGAGCATTGGACAGGCCAAAAATAATTTTCACGTTAAAAAAATTTGGATGGACTAAAGTGGGTGTCTGATAGACCCACAATTCTAAATTTCATTTGCCTGATGGATTTGTTTAGCTTTTTAACATTTAGAACTAGTTGAATTGAACCATCAGGCTTCTGTATGGAGAAGAGGTGGCTTACCTGGGCTGAAACTGCTAAATTTGCTAACTCTATTATGCTCTAGAGCTAAAGAGAGGAAGGAGTCTAAACGAAGGCTGCAGTTGTTTGAGGAAGGAGAAAACTGAGAACCCATTTGTCTGAGATGATTCCTTGCAACTGTAACAGTCTCCCTTTTAGGAATCTGGAAAGGGAACATACCTGGTTGAGGTCTACGTCAACCAGCCTTGAAAGTGCTTGAAAGAAGATGATCCACCGGTGTTTGAGATTAATCTGTTCTTAAAGGAGGTTTTTTTCACTTGGACCTGTTTAGAGGTGTCCCAGATTGGTCTGATAAACCGACCCTCTCTACCAAAGCATGTTCTAGTATTTTCTAAGGAAGCTAGTTTCATGTACGAGAAAGACTTGCACGTCTTGTGCCATGACCTCATCTAAAAACTGAGGCCCAAATAAATTTGCATTTTCCAAGATCGGAAACGCACGAACCCATGGAGCAAAGTCAGACAATCCCACTGAATTATAATTCACAAGAATTATAAATATTGTCATGTCCCAACTGCCAGTCTGTTCTGGGTTTCCACTGTCTCTTCTCAAGCTCAGGAGTGATGCTCTTGCTCGCTCCAATTTCCCAGGGTTTGCATTTGTGCTCTGAAGGAACTCTACCCTTTTACTACTTGCTCAGAATGTGGGTTATAGCCTTCCGCTCGCGAAACGATGTTCTGGAGACCCCAAACAATTTGCTGCCTTCCACATGCAGTATTGATTGCAGTTTTTGATGAAGCCAGCGAATTTCCTGACAGATCAGTCAAAAATGATCTTTGTCATCTCCAATCTGGGAGGTAATGCTTTGGCCTGGGTGAGAATAACCCAATGATTCAAAACTATGCTCTGCTCTTACACGAATTCAGGCAAATGTTTGCAAGACGATATGCTAATCAAACCAAGGGCATTGAAATCCTAACTTTATGTCAAGGGGATCAGGATTTGCTCACTTACGCGACCCACTTTAAACAACAAACTGCTGAAGTAACTTGGTCAGAAGAATTTCTGGTGGCTGTTTTCCAACATGGGTTAAGTGAGGAACTCAAGGATTCCCTTGCTTTAGTTCTCCCTGCTCTCGTTACCATCGCCTATCTGGTCAATTTAACTATCCAACTGAATCAACTTTTCAATTCAATTTCAATTGAGTGAACAATGGCGTGAATGCTGGCAGATGGACGGTCATAGCCTCATCACCAGAACCAATGAAAATTGGGGTTAGTAAGTGGCCTCTATCCTTGGATGAAAGAAGACTTAAACAAAATTAAAATGTATGTCTTTATTGTGGACAAAAAGGATATTTCATAAAAGAATGTTCACCACTAAATATGGGAAAACGACTCCACTCGGAGTTAGGAGTGTACCTCTGATCGATAGTCCTGTGGAAACCAACACTTCTAAACTGAAACAGGTGGTCAACCCCCTAGCATGTTTTTTGTTATCTGTAATTTTTGTGGGATCACATGATCAGTTAACTTTAGATGTAATGATCGCTTCTGGAGCCTCAGGAAACTTTAAGGATCTTCAGTACACCAAGATCAACTTCATACCCATGTTCTTAAAGAAAAAACCGGAACCCATAAGATTAGTAAATGGTTCATTGTTGATTTCTGGGGCCATCATATATGTGACCATTTTGTTTCGTATAAAGTCTATGGATCAGCCAAAACACATCTGTTTCGATTTAATAAATGTACATGTCAAGATGATCCTGGGCATGTCATGGCTAATTACGCACTATCCGGCTATTGATTGGGGAGCCTGTAAGATATCTTTCCAGTCATGCTTTTATCAATAGAAATACCTTCGACAGTCAACTAGTTTGACATCTAACTGGGACACTTCTAGTACGCCGGCGGAATATTTTATGGCCAATTCAATCCAGGACTTCAGGGATATTTTCGAGGCAGTGGATGCAGAAGGTACTCAGGGAGGATATCAACGAGACCCTACGGTAAAGATTTATACAACACTCCACGTCCCTGTTTTTTGTCCAGAAGAAGACAGGTGATCTTCATCCTTATTGACTACCAAGAACTAAATGAGATTACCATAAAAAATTATACCCTCTCACCCCAGACCTAATCAATCAAGTTCAGGATACAGGAAGGTGACGAGCACACAAGGCAGTGCACTCAGAATAGAATTCACTTAGATGCACACCACATACATTAAAATATAACCTTTATTAACATTACATAAAACATATATTACCGATAATGTAGGTGTAACCAAGATTAAAAATAGATTAAATTAAATATGACGACTGTCTTCCATCTACTCTAGATATAAGCCACTGAATAGCACATAAAGCTAATAATCTAGGAGATACAAGGCAGATACAGCCGTGGTATAGGTAGACCACCTAGGACCAAAGCTTAGTTCGCACCTATAAATCCCATATATTGATAATAACAGATAGGTGCAAGAAGTTACAATCATAGGTGGAGAGCTCACTAGATAGAAAGTAAGGTATGGAAAAGTCCTAATAACAGACTACTGCTCCTAATAAGGGGGTAATACTAGGTCAAATACACATAGTGATTGTCATAGATAGAGTGTGATCCAGACAGAGACTAGAGGTGTATGCAGCAGAAAAGGTGGAACTCCCAAGGAGAGCAGGTTTAAATGTGGCAAAGCCTAATATCCTGACCCAACACTGCACCAGAGTCACACAGATATCACCGCAGATGTTATGAGCCTTAGGCACCGCACATATATACACAGGCACAGCAGATAAGTGCCAGTTAATGAAACCCACACTCAAACTATGAAAGTGTAACTATTGGTCAGCTGGAGATTCGTCACTTTTAAATAAAAAGACTTCCAAGTAGGAGTCTTACAACATCACTACGTGCTACCAAGAACTAAATGAGATTACCATAAAAAAAATGATACCCTCTCACCCCAGACCCAATCAATCAAGTTCAGGATACATCCTGGTTCTTCAAGTTGGATTTAAGAGGGGCGGACAGCCTAGTGAGGATCTGCATGAGAGATAATTGGCAAACCATGTTTAAGACTACACACGGACATTTAAAATATATGGAAATGCCATTCAGACGCTGCAATGCCCCTGTGACCTTTCAGTTTTTTGTCAATTACATTTTTAGGGATCTACTTGACCTTCTTTTGCAGTTTACCTAGCTGACATTTTCGCAGTGGAAAACGGAACATGTGAAACATGTACTTGAAGTGTTGAAAAGATTACTCATATACAGATTATACACAGATTACTGTATATGCAGGCTGGACAAGTGTTCTTTTCACGTAACAGTGGGGTTTCTTGGGTATATTCTAACCCCTGACTGCGTTTCCATGGGCAAATGGAAAATTCACACCATTCTAAATAGGACTATGCCACATAGCATCACAGAGGTGCAACAATTTATTGGCTTTGCACATTTCTTTCATCGTTTTATACTGTACATGAATACTGTCGACTAGTAACTCCATTAACTAATCTCACTCTCAACAGAATACCTTTAAAAAGAACCTCCGACATTGACTCAATGTATAAGCAGCTGAAAGTGATGTTTTGTGAAGTTTTGTCTTGACTCAAACGAACATCCGTACAACTTTTGTTCTAGAGACTGATGCCTCTCACAACACGATGAAGATACTGTTCTACACTCCAATGCATAGCATTTGCATAAATTGACTGGTCCAGAATTAAACTATCCCATATATGATAAAGAACTTTTAGCAATCAAGTTTTGTCAATGACAACATTGGCGACACTACCTGCAAAGTGCTTCCCATCCCGTCATGGTGATCACGGATCATAAAAATTATTATACCGCCCGGAACCACTGCCTATTTTAACCCTCTGAAAGTTATTGCAACTATTGTTCCGACCTTCTGGGAAACTCAATTGCAGGTCACCCTGAAGACTTGAAGGAATTACTGTTCTTCAAGAAACATCTTGAATGTACGACAAGGGTTGGAGGTTTGGTATATAAGGGGACACACGAAGTGTTCCTGGAATGGTGTCACGACATTCCACTTACAGGCCATCAAGGAATACTGATACAGGCCATCAAGGTGACTCCTGACGAAGCTACACGCCTAGTGAAATGCATAGAGTCGCCCGTGTGACGTCATCAGAGGACACCACACTGCTCCCCCTTGGCTGTTGCACCGAGCTGTTCCACGGACGGGAGAACTTGCGCAAAAGACCCCCCACTATCAGGACATCTACCTGCAGCTTCACACACTATCGATTCGGACAGTGCTGAGCTGAGACGGAGAGGTCTGGGACGGAAGTAGCGGGGAGTAACCCAATCTGATGACATCAGCATTTTATGTGTCATTTCGTATGACACTGTTGACACCGTATGCTATCCTATCTGACTGAAGTTCCTGCATTCCACACACCAGAGTCAAGCTCATTGTCACTGATTTCTGAAACGCCCTATTTAGATTGACACCACGTGAGTCTCCATTTGATCGAGTATCTAAAACATATGATTGTTATAAACTTTATGTTAGGGACAGTAGGTAAGGCCAGAAACTGCATTTGTGTTAAACCATCCATTTTGTCTGTTCATAACCTGTTAAGATTCTGTAGTCAGCCTTTTGCTGAAATATAATTTCTAATGTATTCAGCTTCTGCCAAATTACATTTCCTCTTTCCTTTGGATTTTGCTAAGATACTTTTTATGTTGTCAGCTTCCTGCTGTTTAATAAACAATAGACTGGTTCTCTTGAGAGAGGTAAATTCGTCTAACAAAGTTGCTAGAGAAATTCAAGGTTTTTTGATAACAGACAATGAATGGGCTATGTATTTAGACAGTGCCTGTATAGGGAGAATTACGCCCCAAAATCATTCCACTAATATGTCCTGCCCATAAATCACACCTCTAATCTACGCCACACCCAAGCCACACCCAGGTTACACCCAGGTTACACCTATGTTACGCCTCTAACCAAACCTTTCTTTTTTCTGTATAAAAATCTTTACCCTATGCTTAATAAACTGAGGCGGAAGGATTGAAACACTGTCTGTGTGTCGGTTCTTTCGTTTTCCCGGGCCTGTACGTTTATCAGATTGGAGATAACAGTGCCAGTGCGTGAATAAAGCTTCCTGTGGAGTCTGCAGCAGAGCGGTGCTGTATGTTCATATCCAGTCACAGAAGCCTCCAGCTCATTGGCAGGGAAAAGGCTTCTTTCACTTTATTTGCACTATGTTCCATTTATTTTTTATTACATATTGAACCTGCGCTCCCCCACACCTTGAGGCCATCAAGGAATACAAAAGACTCTCAAACTCATTCATTGTTGGTTTTGGTTGCCCAGCATGAAGGAAGAGGTAGAGAAATGTGTGCAACACTGCATAGTTTGTAAACGAATGAAGATGTTGACACAGAAACCCTATAGACACTGGCTCCCCTTACCGGCTAAGTCCTGACAGAGGCTCTCAATGCACTTCATCATGGGCTCCCCTTGTCTAAAAAAAACTTTGTAATCTGGGTAACTATAAACTTGTCTTCCAAGAAGGGACACTTTGTCCCCCTACCCAGCCTGATCTATGCTCCAGTCTTGACCTCACCATTTATAACTCGTGTGTATCGCCTTCATGGATCCGACAACAACTATTCCTATTCTTCCACCAGCATTTCACCTTTTTACTGTGTGTCCCTATTTCTTTGTCCACCTACAAAACAGTCAAGGATGTGCCCACTGCTCGGGACTCGGCATGTCATTTAATCCAAGTTCAGACGAGAGTAGTCAAGAGGCATTCACACGCCAAACTAACATATAAAAACATATAAAAGATTTGCGGACCTAAGATGGTTAACCTCTCCCCAGTATGCAGTAGAAGATCGAGTCTGGCTGTCCATGATTAGATTGCAGGCTACCACCCAAAACTCAAGCCCATATTCAATCTTAAATCCCGCTGTAGTGGAACCGCTTAGAATATCTTGTTGATTGGAAGGGCTATAGCTACCTTTCATGGGAGCCTGCCACAGATGTGCATGTCCCCGGGTTCACTTATTTCATGCACAGCATTTAACCAAGCCTGGGCCTCAGCTCGCTTACCAGGGGTAATACTGTCATGTCCTGACTGCGAGTCCATTCTGGTCGTCGCCAGTTTTCCACGGTCTCTTTTCAAACTCAGTAGTGATGCTCTTTCCCACTCTGGTTTTCCAGGCTTCCTGATTTGGACTATAAAAGGTCCAGGCAGTACTGTTCTCATTACTGCTAAAGCTGATTATTTCCTGTCGCCTTTGTTTGTTGCCTTTTGCCTGCCTCTGTCTCTTTCTGCTGGCCTGGCCACCAGCTATTTGGACCCTTCTCTGGATTTCCTGTTGATGACCCCTGTCTGATTGACCATCCTCTTGCCTGCCGCATGTTCTGTACTTTGCCTGTCCATTCACTTTCCTTACTTCTGGACCCCGCTTTGCTCCCGAATCCCTTTTTCTGGGTACAGTTTGCTCTGCAAGTTTCCATTTCAGCCTCTGGGCGCAGCTTGCTACCCACTTGTGAATTATCAGAGGGGGTTGGGAGATTCTCTCAGCTAGCTCTGGTGGGCATCCATCTGCTCTTGTGTGCTCTGCTCTCCGTGTTGTCACAAATATATCTTTGTAACATTTGCAATTAGGCAAATTAAACGTTGTAAGAGTCCACGATTGCGAGAGTGCAAAGGTCAAATATCAATTTGCCTCTCAAATTTAGCAATAACCGTATTAAGTTTGATATCTACAGTACATGTGTATGTATTGTAATTATACCAATGCAACAGTGAAAGTGGTGTCCTTCCAGATATGATAGAAATGATAGGGTATTTCCTACATTCATGCAGCTTTTGATTCAAAAAGGAAGATATTTTTTCTCCTGAAGCCATAAAGGTGTCACTGCAGATTTGATGAGGGAGTGGGTTAAGGACATGTTCAGAAAGTGGGCTTATCAAGTTTCTAATGCAGGAAGTTTTTAGGATAAAAAACGTGCATTTAGAATATGAATCGAGATTTCAACCAAGGGAGTGTAAAAGCTATGACACATGAAATGTCCTACTTTCAACTCAAGACCCTTTGAGGAATCTGATGGTGCATGCGGTAACGTAAATTAGATTTTCTTTGTTTATGCCATTATTTTGATGAAACTGTCTGTATATATTGCACTGTATGTTTTTTATAAGAATCTTGTTGTGTACTACTTTTGTATATTAAATCTAAAATGTAATAAGTATTGTGTCTTGGGGCCTTTACTGAACTTTGTACATTTTTAAGTGCGTGGGTACATTTTCAGACTAATTTTGCTACAGTACATTTTTCTGTGTTAATTACATATTTGTCCTAGTAAATGGGGACCATGGACCCTAGCGATTTTTTTAAGGGGATACTTGTGATGGATTGAGGAGAGCTATTGCTCATTTGAGGGAACCTGGGGGGTGGGGGAGTGGGTCAGCTAGATAGCTGTGTTTATTAACCCTTGTCACATAAACAAGTCACGTACTCACAAGTGTGCCGTGTGATGGGCGGGGGAGTTATTTGTACTTACAGGGTAACCTGTCAGACTGAGCTGTGATCTATATGCCTCCTGAACATCTTTGATTAAGTGTCCTGGGTATATAAAAAATTCCCAGCTCTTCGACTTCATGATAAAGAGTCTGCCAGATGGGGATCAGTACCAGTAACATAAGGAACCCTGGAAAAGACTGCATGCCAGTGGCAAGTAACCTCACAAAATAATGCACATAAACATGGAAACTTATATGCACAAATAATAGCTATTTTGATAAATGAACTGAGCAAAATAGAAATTGGATGTTTGGAAACTTAGTTTAAATTCATGTCCTGTCCTACGGAAAATTGGAGCTAGAGCAAAAGATGCTAGTGAAATCTGCAAGTAAAAAGACACGGGGGGAGGACTAAACTGGCAGAGAGAGGGCCCCACCTTGGCCGGCATCCAACTGTACATATAACCCAGTCCCTACTTAGCAATGCAGTGAAGATTTCAACTCCACTAAGAATTCTAAGGAAATGAGATACAACTGGCAAATGTGCTTCTACTTTATTTCCATGGCATACCAAAAAAAATCAAATAAAAAATAACACAAGAGGCATAAGTAACTCATTAAAGAAACTTGTATTCCTGGATTTGCGGTAGACATCTTAAGATTTCTGCCAATAAGACCTGGGACACTTTTGACTTAATGGGCATTATGTTGTGAATTGGTGCAATAATTTATATGATAGAATTATGTGGCATTACTTAGGACTGACCAGCATGGCTGCCTTGATGGCGGTTCCATCAGTGCAGTTGCACCGAGCCCCACACTTACAGAGGACCCACGCTCTTCCCCACAACATTTAAACTGATTTAAGTCATGTTGCCATGACGTCATATTACGCCACAATGTTCCCTTGCCATGACAATGTGATGCCGAGACGTCATATAACGCCGCAACGTCGCAGGAGATGCAGGAGAAAGTTAGAGGTCTCACGCTCTCCCCTGACACTGAGCCCCTCTAAACTCCAAGCCGACCTTTCTGGCCAGTTCCATGCATATCTACTATGCATGTCTCTTTTTAGGTTAAATTTAGTATGTTTAATATCAATAAAGTATGTTTTTAGGATACTGTATTCTGGGGTATTAATTATGAAATTATGCTTAAATAATTTATATAGGTTTAATTTTTTATGGGTTTAAAAGATTATGTAGTTGAAATTAGTCCTATAGCTCTCTCTAGTTTATTGTTGTTCACTATAGGAAGGTACATAAGACTGTGGTCTTAAAGTAATCCTCCCTTTTTTTGTTTTTTTTTGGTATTTTCATATCTTACTCTGGTTGCCAAGCAACTGTACCACAATTAGTCACAAGACTCCCGCTATAGTATACTGGGGTCCCATACAACAACAGAAATAATGTAAGATCAATGCACATCTTGATTTTGGATTTTGGCTTCTACGCCTTCAGACTCCGCATGACAAAGTTCGCTTATAAATATTCATTATTTCTTTCTTTTTTTCTTTTCTCATTACAATTGATACAGTATATATTTAAAGATTATCTAGGAAATTACTATTATTTCAGGTTTGAGATTGGCTTCACTAAACCTATCCACGGTTGAATCAGGATTTGTGTTTAAACCCCGGCCCTCCCCCCCCCCCAGTGCAATGATAATTAACAGCAGCAAGGCAAAAAGGGTGTGGAGTTAAAATGTAAGCAGATCCTCCCAAGGATTGTGGATGAATTGAACATATTACACGCAGATTGTGTCCTAAACACATTTCTCAGCCAATCAGATAACTAGGTTTCTAAAAGTTCCATGATGCAATTATGTCATTTAAAATAATAAGCTTTCAATGGAACATTCTGATTGTCTGAGCTTACATTTTTAGAAAAAACACAATATCATTCAGACTTCGTTGAGTTTGTGTGCTAATGCAAAACAAAAAAAAGAAGCAAAAGACGGGATGAATGCAGTTATTATTATATTATTTATTATTTTTTTACGGTAGAAATAAAACAGGAACGACCTTGGTAAAATGACATTTAGCAGTCATACAGTATATTGTGTGCACAGTTTAACGAATGCTGAAAAAGGAGTAACCCTTATTGTGCTGGCCTGAAGGGGTTACACTGCATCACAGGAACACCCAGCACTTAATGAGTTAAATGGACAGAGAAATCATAGAAAATATCACTACAAACTTATCACTGACCCCGTGGTATAACATATAAGGTGATTGAACATGCTGTGATTATATTACAAAAATGTGTCACATAGGTTGACCATGAACTGTCTCAATAGAAACAAGATGGATTGCTGCCTAAAAAAACATGGGTTCTCTTAAAACCCAGAAAATGTCGATGCTTGGCGTTGGTTCTCTTGGGCCAAGTGCTCCAATCCAGGGAATATGTGGAAAAGGAAAGAAGACCACAGAAATGTTAATTTCTTCGATTAATCTGTAGTGTTTAAATTTCTCTTGAGTTTTGTGCCTTTATCGCGCCTGTACCATGTGATCTCCTCTGTTAATCAAGATCGTCCTTTCTTTACCCGGTAACTGGGTTAAAATGGGGAGCAAAACGACAAGAAAGAGTCTGTTTGTTTCTCAATAAGTATTGTTACTCAATAAGTATTGTTACTATATATTAGTACAGATGTATACTCACATTTGTGATGTCATGATGTTAGGCATATATAGGGAAAGTGTATCTCCCTCTAACTGGAATCACTGGATAGTAAGTCCTTCGATAGGGTTCCCCAAAAAAAGCGATGGGGAATACTTGGACATAAAAAACAGGATACTTTAATTCAAACAAAAATATATGAAAATAGTAAAAATGCATATACTGTATCGACCAGAGTAGCCCATAAGGATCTCTTTAATGTGTTATATGCTTATAAACGCAGTCTGTGGGGGCAGAAGTAAATATCTTGCTGACATGCACTGACTCTCCTCTCAGCGTCTCTCCGCTCTCCGTGCGACTCCGTCTCTAGCTGGTCTCTCTATGATGACGTCATGGGCTTCGTCTTGCAAGTCGAATCCCACACCTGACCTCCTGCGTTTCACTATAATCACAGAGCGGGCAGACCCGAGGAGTTGGGTCCCATTGGAGTCCCGGATGACAGGGACTCCTCCGGCCAGTTCATAAATCTGCCCACGGTTCTCCATCTGGGTAGTACAACAGTCCACAGTAGAGGCACAACTGCTGTCTCTGGAGTACACGTGCGTCTAGCTCCTCACATCCTGTGTGTTCCGTCAGGGCACACCCAGCTCCTCCCCCTGGTGGATAGTAAAGTCCAATCCGGAGCAAGCAAGGGGGAGGGGTTTCAGCAGTTCGCGTGGTTTCTGCAAACTAATCCAGCAAAAGCTTGCAAGTTGATGCAACTTTTGCAAAAGAGCACATGGCTTCCCTGGTAGTGGTGGGAACCGCCATTTTGAGGTAGTAAAGAGTCCATGCGGTCCCCAGTTCTCTGGAACCACCATTTTGAAAGCACAAAATCCAGCACCATGCGGTCTCCTTCAGAGCAAAACCACCATCTTCTGAGGACTTGTGAGCACTTGCGTGGACCCTTTTCTACAGTAAGGAGCCACACAAAATAAAGCACAATTCTTTCTTTCTTGCTTTTGAGTACCACGCACCCTGGTATAGCTTCAGGGAACGCCTCACGAATCTCTGCTGCAATAGTTAGGGTGACCAGATTTTCAAAAAGAAAAGCCGAGACACATTAAAAAATTATTTATAAAACAAATAACATCACGTGACGCACCCCGTTGCCATGACAATGAGACACTGACATCAGGCGGTGACATGTTGCCATGACAATGTGGCATCACGTGATGCCTCGGCGCCATAATGCATCCCATTGTCATGACCCACACACACCCAGAGCCACTGACTCACACACAGAGCCACTGACCCACACACACAGAGCCACTGACCCACACACACAGGGCCACTGACCCCCACACACAGAGCCACTGACCCACACACACAGAGACACACACACACACACACACACAGAGCCACACACACAGAGCCACACACACACAGAGCCACACACACACAGAACCACAGAGCCACACACACACAGAACCACAGAGCCACACACACACAGAACCACTGACCAACACACACACAGACCCTCTGACCCACACAGAGCCACACACAGAGACACACATAGAGACACACACACAGAGCCACTGACCCACACACAGAGCCACACACAGAGACACACACAGAGCCACTGACCCACACATAGAGCCACTGACCCACTGACCCACACTCACAGAGCGCCACACACACACACTCACAGAGGGCAACACACTCACTCACAGAGCCACACACACTCACACAGAGCCACACTCACAGAGCCACACACATTCACAGAGCCACACACACACTCACACACACAGAGCCACACACACAGAGCCACACACACACAGAGCCACACACACACAGAGTCACACACACAGAGAGACACACACACACAAAGCCACACACACACAGAACCACTGACCCACACACACAGACCCTCTGACCCACACAGTGCCACACAGAGCCACACAGAGAGACACACACAGAGAGACACACACACGCACACACAGAGCCACTGACCCACACACAGAGACACACACAGAGCCACTAACCCACAGACAGACCCACTGACCCACTGACCCACACACACACTCACAGAGCACCACACACACACACTCACAGAGCTCCACACACTCACAGAGTGCCACACACACACTCACAGAGCCACACACACTTACAGAGCCACACACACTCACAGAGCCACACACTCACACACAGAGCCACACACAGAGCCACACACTCACACACAGAGCCACACACTCACACACAGAGCCACACACTCACACACACACAAAGCCACACACTCACACACAGAGCCACACACACACACACGCACACACACAAAGAGTCACACACAAAGAGTCACACACACAGAGCCACACACACAGAGCCACACACACAGAGAGCCACAGAGCCACACACTCACACACAGAGCCACACACTCACACACAGAGCCACACACTCTAACACAGATACACACACAGACACACAGATACACACACAGACACACAGA
>WSYH01000078.1:327650-361008 GCA_036426205.1 Ascaphus truei
ACACACAGAGCCACACACACACGCACACGCACACACTCACACTCACAGAGCCACACACAAACACTCACACACAGAGACAGACACACACACACCTCAACCTGCTCTGAGAAGGAAACAGCTCAGGGTGCTCTGTCCTCCAACCAATCCCCTGTGGCCCGGCATCCTGCAAAGCCCCGCCCCGGCTTCTTCCGACATCCAACCAATCCCCTGCGGCCCGGTATCCTATAAAGACCCGCCCCGGCAACCTTCAACCAATTCCCTGCGGCCCGGCCGGCATTCTCCAAAAGCCCAACCCCCCGGCATTCTGCAAATCCTCACCTGCTACCGCATCTTCTCCTCACCGCGCACCGCCCCGCGGCCTCGCGCAGCGCCCCCGCATTGCGCACCACTGCATCCTGCTACAAGAAGCGGGACCAGGGCCAAAAACCAGTACATTACCGGGACGGACCGGCAAACGGGACAGGAATGAAAAAAACGGGACTGTCCCGGCGAAACCGGGACAAATGTTCACCCTAGCAATAGTCTCTTTATTGCTGACTACACAGAGGTCTCTGATGCCACCTCAGAGGCCCTGTCCACTTACTGCTAGTCTTCGTAGTGGGATACAGTCGGGTCACCACTCCTCCCTGGTGTAGCCTCAGGTAGACACCCCATCTGCAGTGCCAGAATGGTCTTGCCTCAGGAACCTGATCCCCAATTCTTTCTTGGATAGTCTGATGTAAGACTTCGGGGAACACCTCTCCTAAAGAGGGTTCCTCCCTTGCCGCAACACACCCAGCGCTCCCCGGCCCCACAGACTCACCGCCGTGAGCGGGACCCTTCTCCTGCCTCTCTGGTTCCCGCAGTTGCCTCAGGACGTGCGCATGCGCGCGCACACACACAGGGACTCCTCTGCCCTCTCGCGGGATGAACTCCCGTTCCCTGCTCAGGCCGCGCACACACACAGGGACTCCTCTGCCCTCTCGTGGGATGAACTCCCATCCCCTGCTCAGGCCGTGCGCACCTTCTTCCACCTGCTGAGGCCGCGTGTTCCTCTCCCATGCGGCGCACATGCCTGTTGCGCGTGCACCGCCCACAAGCCTCGCATCCAGCACAGCTGTGGCAATCTTGTCCCCACCAATCCCTATCTTTCCTGGGGCCGCTCCCTCATCACTCCCCCTCTCCCTATTGGTTCTTCCTCCTATTATACCTTGCTCAGCCATTTCTTCTTTGAGCTTTACCTCGGCTTGCAGATTCCGACCTACCTCCCGTCTCTGGCCCCCAGGCTCTCGGTACCAACTATCTTCTGGAACCTCCCTTCTCGTCTGGCGAGTATCTTACTCTATCTTATACTCCCAGACGGTTCCAGACGCCTATTTTCCACTTTCCAGTCGTGTCCCCGTAGCTGTGGGTGCAGTTGTTACCCATCTCACCTCAGTTTCGGGGTCCCTCCTTCTCCGTGGTGAGCACAGCGTGACATTTGATAGGCAGGGTAACCACACTTCCTTGGTGTAGCCTCAAGGAAGACGCCCCAAATCCTATTTATATGGAGTGTAAGAGAAGAAGGGAGAATGGTGGAGCACTACAACAAATGTCCATAGAAAAATAAACAAACAGGAGAGTGCGTTTCCCATAAAAAATAATTATTTAATGGTCATGAGGACAAGAAAAGGGCAAAAAAGCCCCACCAACGTTTCACGCTTCTCAGAGCGCTTTGTCAAGGTATACACAACAAACTTTATTAACATATATGTAACGGGTTCCCCCCCCCCCCCCCCCAATCGCAGATAGGGTCCCCTAGGGAAATACTACTCTGGTTACACATAGCTATAGTGTGGTGCACCTGCTGGCTTACAGGACTCCTGAGTCTCCCGCTTGATGGTATTAAGGGGAATAGCATCAGGACTGGCTTGTGAGGTAATGTTGAGTTATACTCACTCATGGTACAGCGTCTCCATCTCTTCCAAACCCCCAGCATAGCAGGGAGGAGTCTCTGAAAGAGAACCTTTATGTGCACCTTCTTCCTTAGTGACTCCACACACAGGACAGAAGCGTTCTCTTTCTTTGGCATCCTTTATTAACAGCAGACATGGACAGCCGCCCATCATAGTGGCTTGGTCATCTAGCCACTCATTCTCAGGTTGCCAACCCAAAGGAAGTCCCTGACCTTACACTCCCAGGCAAGGCCCCGAAAGCAAGTCTAACTCTTCCCCTACTCCCTAATGAAGTAGGAGGTATAGTCTTCCACACCACTCCCTAGAGGGAGGGCCACAAGCACTGCCAGAGCCCTGACAGGTTGCTGGATAGACTCACCTCACTCAGATGGTGAGGCACACACACTAAATTGAGGAAGTTCTGCATATTATATAGCTTCAGTAGGCACCAACCCTGTGTCACTGTTAGTGGACACCTAGCCTGATGTCACTTCCTTCACTAAATAATATGCATCACAGGAGGTGAGGGCAAACCCCATGACCACTCCTGGCAAACCTGCCCTTTTAATAGGGATTATTGCACAGGAGGAGAAAGGCATGTAACCCCAAAATTACACAGGGCTACAATCTCCCTCTGGTGGATCCAATGGTCCCCAATTGGTTCTAAATTTGCTGGGTCTTCCTTCAAACAGACAACCTGCAATATAACAATACAAAATTTACATTAATACAAAAATACAAATACAACACAAGTGCATTACTGTAATACAGAACATATTCATTTTACCCTCCCATCACTTGGACTACTCCGTAGGAGAATCCACTCAATAATAGTGCCTGGGATCAGGTTTCTTAACTTCTTGCCCGTTGTGATCGATAATGGTGACACTATATGATCTGGGCGGCCCACTCTCTGGTCTGTATTCTAACTTGTGTTTGTAAGTGTTCCTGCCTACACTCCAGACACGCATGAGGTAACATACTCTAGCCTCTGTTCAGTACGCTTCCCTTAACCATGTATCCTGGTTGTCTTCAATTTCCTGCATTATAGGCTCAGGAACATATGGATACTCAAAGCCATGAGACTGCTTATACCTAGCCACTATGGCTCTCTCAGCCCTGCTTACTCTCACCAATCTCTTGTTTTCCACTGTACCTGGTAGTATACAATAACGTCATACAAAATAGATGACCCTTTAGGGGTGACTATCCCCTTCTGGATCTCATCCCATCTCCTCACTAGCTCTTCTTGGCTTTCCTTAGCCAAGTATACACCCACATCCCACCAGTGATCAATCACATCTCCTGTCATCAGAATGAATCTAGTGCGGTCCAACCATTCAGAGTAACCCTCATATAACGGAGCCCACCACTTAGTGCTATGATCCCTCAATTGATTTCTCACCACCAGGGCAGTCTCAAGCCCTTCTGAGTCCCCCCCTGATAATACCTTCAGATGTGATGCTGGAATGTGTAGAGGCCCCATAACGCTTATACCTCCCTCTAACAATGTGGGTGTAGATAGTAGGATTCATCTTAGGTGGTTTCACATACGGTACAACCTCCTTCCTGGATCCCTCATCCGAATGATTACAGTCCCCCCAGTCCATGGCCGACACAGGCCCCTCCTCAGATGTGTCCCGTGACTCCCCAGACCACCCTTGGCTCGAACATGACCCCAAAGGTGACATGGTAGGGATAGGGGCAGGGGCATTGGCCTTGGCACTGGGCAAAGGGAATGGGGAAGTGTTCTTATGCTTCGGCAGGTAAATCAGCAGCTTGGCGATGCCACGACCTGTCGTGGCCTTGGGGGTAGCAGAGTCATCAACCCGCTGTCCTCCACGGCCTCGCATAGCCTGCCGATATCTCTCTCCATCCTGCTGTACTAGACGGTTGCTGCTCAGCGCCACTGCCGGATGCTCCCGGTCGGTTCCGCTGCTAAACCCGGAAGTGACGTCATCTTCCTCTCGCGAGATGGCACCATCTTGGGTGGAGTCGTCCCACTCCGGAACTTCCTCTTCTATTTCGACGTCCAACACCGGATGTCCCGCGACGCTTCTCGGCTCCGCTTGGGCCTTGGTTGGGGCCTTCACCGTGGCCGGCTCCATTGGAGCCTGTGGGGAGTAAGGAGGTTCCTCACCACTCCGCCAGCTTGCAATGGTCTCCTCTTCCTCCGGTCCCATCTCCGGATGTCCCTCTGCTGCACTGGGAGTCGCCACAGCCGTGGGACTCTTCCGCTGTTCCGGTTGCACCAGCGCTTGTTGGCGAGGGATTTCGATCAGTAGCGGGCCCAAATCGCAGGTAAGCCGCTCTTCTTCCACAGCACCGCTGCAGTGGTCCGCCGGTAGGCGCATCACCACCGATGTGCTGCTTCCATTGTCGTCATCTGATGAGGATGATGCCGATGAGGGTAAGGGTACCTCCGCAGGGGACCGGCATTGAGGCTCCGGTTTCCCGCTACGGTCACAGGCCTCTACGCTCTCTTTCTTCTGCGCTACCATCAGGAGCGATACCTATTCTCCGGTATCTCTCTTCTCTCTCTTGATCTTTGGCGATTCTACGGCCGTCAGCATGGCTGTAGTTCCTCCCGCCTCTGCGTGCCCAGGTACGAATGGCTCCACGGCCCACAAGCAGTGGATGCCGGATTGAGGGCATCTCGCCGTCGTACTGGCTTCTCCACCCGGTAGTCTAAACTGCATGCATAGACACCGGAGAATCTCTCGATCACCCGTCTTCACTACCAGGAAGCCTCCTGGAAGTTGGTAGGGGTGTATAGCAAAGTCCGCCATGGCACAGTCAGTAGTTGCGCTGGGTAAGGGAGACATCCGACACAACAGTCTCTCTTGCTCGCCAGTTCCTCGCAACTGAAGGATCGGAAGCTCACATCCGGCTCCTCCTTTACTCAAATCAGCTTTCCATTGGTGGGTGCAGTGACCCCTCCCTCTAGTGGATATTAGAGGGTCCCACAGTGGCACATCATGACTCAGAATCGACTCACAGTATAGGGGACGGGGCTTCAGCTTTCGCACCAATTCCCGGTCAAGTCCCTGCAGAATTTCTTTCTGCACTCTGCCCACGCGGTTTCCCAGGGTGGCGGGAACCGCCATCTTTGATTACTTTGTAGTCCACACTTTCTGCAGCTTTGACTTGCTCGGGAATCACCGACTGACACTCAGATACGTCGTCCGACATTTCACATGTAACTGCAATGTCCTCACGGATCTCCTGTTCTGAAACACTCAGGGAATTCAAACAGGACAGAAAGGGTGCGGCCACAGCTTTCGCGGCACTCCACAGCCTACTCAGTATAGGCGTCTCCGCGCCCGATTCCTCCGCTGTCCACACAGCACGTGCGCTTCTCCTCTCTGGCGCGAACCGCCATTTTGGGCTCTCCGCACCGCACGGGATCACCTCACATATAGTCGCTATTTTTACTTCTTTGCTGAAATCGCACATGGTGCTCCTCTGCTGGGCGGCCGCCATGCTGATGCAATAAAGTAAGCCAACGTGCACATCTATATGTATCTCAAGTGAATATATCTCAGATGTATTGCACTCAGGCTAGGCTAAACTCTCTCTTGTGTATGCTGCACACGATATCAGTCCAGTGTAAGTGCTCTGTGGTGTACAATCTGGATACTGGCTAGAAGTACCTAAGATCAACCCCACTGTACTTAACATGTCACCTTTTGTCGGTTATACATAGTGTTGACCCATACCAGGAGTTCCTTACCAAGTTAACAGGCTACCCCCTAGGCATCAAACAACTACCCTCATCCAGGTGACCCAAGAAATAGCCTTGTCTCCAGAACTATATCACACCAATCAGGGGCATTTAGGGTGTGCTTTGCGAGCAGACAATCTACCCCTGACTACCCCTAAGCTCCCTTCCACTCTGCAGCACTTTCCTGGAAGCATACATGTTCCTACATCAGTTCGCCTAGCTGAAAGCCTGTCTTGTTGCCTATCTCAGTAGCGCCTCCAAAATGTAACAGGTTTCCCTCCCCCAATCGCAGATTGGCCCCTCTAGGGAAATACTACTCTGGTTACACATGGCTATAGTGTGGAGACTCCTGAGTCTCCCGCCTGATGGAATTAAGGGGTGTAGACGGACGTTCACAGAGGTACACAATTGGAGACTTTATAAGGTGAAATTATAACGAGGCTTTATTGTGCCTATTCCTTTACATTAGGAAAACATCCAAACAAGGGGGAAACAAAGCTTCTATTCACTTGGGAGTGGTTCTAGTGAAATACCATGCAATTCACAACTCCTAGTTAAGCATGTCTCCCAGCCCCAAACACATAGCATGTAATAAGCTGATATAAGAAGTCTCTTAAGAATGAAAGTCTTATCTGTTAGCTGCTGTAGAGTAAGCTTCTCTGCTCTCCTGGAACCGTACCAGTGTGTGCACAGAAAATGTCAGCATCCAGGTTTAGAAGTCTTATTTGTCAGCTCCAGAGGTCTGTGTTCTCTTGGTCAGTCTCTCCTGGGAGACTCAAGAACCACTGCTCTGTCTCCAAGGTCAGCTCACAAGTGAGCTAAGGAGTCACTTCCTGTCTCACAAGACAGGCTTTTGTAAGCAATCTAAATCAGGCAGGTGGTGTTTATTAATTGACTACCAGCAGTTAACCACCACACTGCTAGATTAAAGGCACATTACTTGAACAGAGATTACTCCCCTGTTACAAGGGGAATAGCATCAGGACTGGCTTGTGAGGTAATGTTGAGTTATACTCACTCATGGTACAGGCCTCCATCTCTTTCAGACCCCCAGCGTAGCAGGGAGGAGTCTCTGAAAGAGAACCTCTATGTGCACCTTCTTCCTTAGTAACTCCACACACAGGACAGAAGCGATATCTTTCTTTGGCATCCATTATTAACAGCAGACATGGACAGCCGCCCATCATAGTGCCTCGGTCATCTAGCCACTCATTCTCAGGTTGCCAACCCAAAGGAAGTCCCTGGCCGTACACTCCCAGGCAAGGGCCCTGAAAGCATGTCTAACTATTCTCCTACTCCCTAATGAAGTAGGAGGTATAGTCTTCCACACCACTCCCTAGAGGGAGGGCCAAAAACACTGCCAGAGCCCTGACAGGTTGCTGGATAGACTCACCTCACTCAGATGGTGTGGCACACACACTAAATTGAGGAAGTTCTGCATATTATATAGCTTCAGTAGGCACCACCCCGGTGTCACTGTTAGTGGACACAGAGCCTGATGTCACTTCCTTCACTGAACAATATGCATCACAGGTGGTGAGGGCAAACCCCATGATCACTCCTGGCAAACCTGCCATTTTAACAGTGATTATTGCACAGGAGGAGAAAGGCATGTAACCCCAAAATTACACAGGGCTACATATATTGAGAGACATTTTAAAATGAATGACCAATGAACATAACACAAAAGCAACACACCCTCTCTAATTACTAATGATCTCCTGATGTGCTAGAGACCAAACTAAGTGTGCGGACTCAGCAACCGATAGTCCAAACAGGTGCCTCTTGACCCGCAGCTTCTGTTGCTAAGATTAGGGCTTTACATACATGTACAGATCACACAGTCATAATTCTATACTTACCCTTTTCTATCTAGGAAATATAGTTAAAAACATACGGAAGAGATTCGGGTTGTACAGTATATTGTGCATTTTTGTACTGTGGTATCATTTTTTAATCATATTCTATTTGCTTGAATGTATTTTTCATATGAGCACTCTTTGATTTAACCTACGGTTAGATGTGAATGTTATCCTGTTTATAGGGGGTTGCGCAACTTAGTTTGCGCATGCGCGCTGCCAGCCCTATGCGTTACGCGAAGCTCGAGCGCGGTGGTTGGATATGATTGGCGTGATGCGATTGGCTGACGCCTTTTTTTTCCCCCACCCCTTGAGTTGCCTCCATTGCCTTGATATATCTGCCCACTAATAGGTACTGCGCAAGCGCATAACCCGAGTGGTTGTTATGGATGCCGGGGCTCTGGATTGGTTGCTGGGGGCGGGACCATCGGTTGTTGGCCCGCCGCGCCGATCCCCTCTTGTCATACCTACTGGACGGAGGCACACCTAAGGACCCCCACTGCTGGATTGCATGGACATTGCAGCTTCAAAAGCGAGTCACTTGCTTGCTACATGTTTTCCTGGTTTGATCTTTAATGAGATTTTGGTGTTATCTAGGGTGAGTTATATGCTTATGACTCCTGGTGTTAATGTGTGTCAATTTCTCACTATGTGGTGAGTTCACTATCCAGGAGTCTACACCCAATACCTGTTGTCTTCAATCAAGTACTGTATTTATCCTGGGGATCCTTCTACAAGTATTCTTTATTCATTCAATTATATTTTCTGTTATCGGTCTTTAGCACCTCACATTTACATTATACGGAGTGTATGTGAGTATCCACACTCCCTGGCACATAGCCTCCAGGGGGTCGCTCTACAGAATAGAAAGTCCTTATGCGGGTATCCACACTCCCTGGCACATAGCCACAGGGGGGTCGCCTCAACATAGAAATGTCCTTTTTGGGTAACCCCCTCCCTGGGGAAGCTTCAGGGAGAGATTCCCTTTTCTTCCTTCATTGAAAAGCCTGTTTGCTGCTGTCTGTGCTGCATAACAAAGTCCCCAAAACTGCTGCACTATCTGCTGTCTCTGAAAATCTATCCTGTTGTAAAAACCTGTCCTGTCCTGGGAGCAGTTTGATCTCAGCAGCGCCTCCAAATGTAGCCCTTGTAAGAACCCCCCCCACACTAAGTGAGATTGGGGTGGGTATGCTCTTATCTGCTACTCTGGGTGCTGGTGCAGACCTGTAGGTAACACGAGGGCTGAGCGCTCCACGGTATTGTGGGGAGAAACAGGACAGGAAGGACAGGTTACCTTGGTCTCAGTTGGTGCAGCGCCTTCAGCCAGCATTAATCCTCTGGGGATGTTCAGGGGATGGGCCCCTACTTACGTTCCTCCATACACAGAGACAGGAATATACAGCATGGTCTTTTCTGATGGTGTTATTGCAGTCAACTCACAAGACAGAGCGTAAGCATTTTTCATATCATCTCCTGCTTCTCTTTCTTTCTATAAGTCAGAACCCTGACTCAGGCCTAATTCTCTCCCCTCCCATACCTTCATGTGTGGGAGGGAGAGGCTCCTTTTTCTTCTCCTTTTACTCCATTCCTGGGAGTCACTGAACAGATCAGACAGAACTGACTAAATTTGGGAGGATGTCAGAATTTATCATCTTTGGGGAGTGTCTCTAACTCTGACTCATAGCAAGCCAGAGTCGGATACTGATAGGCTCACAGACAGGGTGTGTTCCAACCAGTATCCACCCCTCAGATTGACATCCTCAGAAGTTGCTAGGCCCACCCTTGAATACATCATTCAAGGCTGTAATACACACACAGGCCTAAGGAAGGAATTAACCTTTCCACTGCCTACACTAACAGGAATGACAGAGGAAAGACCCAAAGAAAAGAAGTAACTGCCGGAAGGCTATGTTAGATATATATATATATATATATATATATATATATATATATATATATACAGCTAAATCCCGTTATAACGCGGGTCTCGGGGTCCACCCCGAGACCACCGCGTTACTAACGGGGTCGCGAGAAAAAAAAATGGCCGCCGCGCTTTAGCGCATATTCATCCCGCGGGACAGGAGATGGGAGCGGGCATGTCCCTCCGCTCCCCGCTTCCCCCTGTCACCGCGGGACAGGCCGCGGGGCAGGAGATGGGAGCGGGGATGTCCCTCCTGTCCCCGCTTCCCCCTGTCACCGGTGACAGCCCGCGGGGCAGGAGATGAGAGCGGGGATGTCCCTCAGGTCGCCGCTTACCTCAGACCGCTGCCTGCATGGAGGTTGTAGCGGGGGGTTCTTCTCCCACCGCTGTCCCTGCGCTCCCGCTGCCTGCCGCGGAGGAGGGGGGGGAGCGGGTGGTGGTGCTGGTCGCGGCCTTTCCTGTGCTCGAACCCCACCCCCCGTCTGTGTAGAGTGAGAGAGTGTGTGTGTGTATGTATATATGGGAGAGAAAGTGTGTGTGTGTATATGGGTGTGTGTATGTGGGTGTGAGTGTGTGTAAGTGTCTGAGTAAGTGTGTGAAGTTGTGTGTGGTAGAGTGTGTTGAGTGTCTGTGAGTGCTGTGAGGTTAAGTGTGTTCGGTGTTAAGTGTGTGAAGTGTGTGTAAGTGTGTGTAAGTGTGAGTGTGTAGTGTGAGTTGTGTAAGTGTGTGTAAGTGTGTGTAAGTGTGGTAAGTGTGTTAAGTTGTGTGTGAGTGTTGTGTGCAGTGTTGAGCATGTAGAGTGTGTGTGCGTGAGTGTGTGTGCAGTGTGTGTCAGTGTGCAGTGTGAGCAATTGGCAGTGTGTGTGCAGTGTGCAGGGTGTGTGCAGTGTGTCCAATAGCAAGTTGGTGTGAGTGTGTCAGTTGTGTGCAGTGGTAGCAATGAGCAGGTGTGTGCAGTGTGCAGTGTGTGTGCAGTGTGTCCAATGAGCAGTGTGTGTCAGTGTGCAGTGTGGGTGCAGTGTGTCCAATGAGCAGTTGTGTGCAGTGTGCAGGTGTGTGCAGTTGTGTCAGGGTGCAGTTGTGAGCAATGAGCGTGTGTGTTGCAGTGTTGCAGTGTGTGTGCAGTGTTGTCAGTGTGTGAGTGGGAGCACCAATGAGCAGTGTGTGTGCAGTGTGCAGTGTGGTGTTGCAGTGTGTCCAATGAGCAGGTGTGTGCCGTGTGCAGGTGTGTGTGAAGTGTGTCAATGGAGCAGTGTGTGCGTGTGCCGTGGTGGTTTGCAGTGGTGTGCAGTGTGAGCATGAGCAGTGGTGTGCAGTGTGCAGTGTGTGTGCAGTGTGTCAGGTGTGCATGTGTGAGATGAGCAGTGTGGGTGCAGGTGTGCAGTGTGTGTGCAGTGTGTTCAGTGAGCAGTGTTTGTGGTGCGTGTGCAGTGTGGGCAGGTGTCCATTATAGCAGTGTGGTGTGCAGTGTGCAGTGTGCGGTGCAGTGTGTCAGTGAGGTGCAGTGTGAGCAATGAGCAGTGTGTGTGCAGTGTGCAGTGTGTGTGCAGTGTGTCAGTGTGAGCATGAGCAGTGTGTGTGCAGTGTTTGCATGTGTGTGTGCAGTGTGGCAGTGTGCAGCAAGAGCATGTGGGTGCAGTGAGTGTGTGCAGTGTGTGCCGTGTGTGCAGTGTGTGCAAAAAAAAAAATGAAAAAAAAAAATTTTTTTTTTTTAAATTTTTTTTTTTTTTTTTTTTTTTAAAAACGGAGACACGGGAAAAACGCGTTTAACCGAATCGCGGTTATAACGAGCGCGTTAACGGGAATTATTCAACTGACCAGGAGACCCACCATTCGCCTTCCTATTAGCTGTATATTAATATATATATCACACCGGTGGGAGTCCCATCCCCAAAATATCGAGAGTGACCTGGCACCTCTTGAGGGAGCTCCTGCTGGAGTGTGTCCCTTAATGTCTGTGGTTGCCTGTGGTCTTTTCCCGGACCGCAGGCCGTGTACACCGCATGGTGTCCGCCACCGGTGTACTACTACTAAATAGCTAAGTGCTACTGGGGAAGCATCCCTATCTATAGGCCTTCTCTGCAACAGCCACAAGCAGAGATGAGTCGGGGCATATATGGGATCTAGGGGGATATCTGGCCTAGTTCAGGGGCCACTTGCACCCTGAACACATCCTCCCCCCTTGCTGTCCCTGCTCCGACTAGAGTGGTCCCTTGCTCGTGCCAAACACAACCCTCTACTTGCCGTGGACCTAGCAGCCCTATTGGCTGTGCACCCTCACATGGTATGCAGCCCCAGGGGCTGCTGGGACCTGTAGTCCCTTGCAGAGCCGGTCTAATGGCCGCTGCAACTCTGCGTACTGCACATGCGCCAGAACTCTATCGCGCATGCACAACAATTCAAGATGGCAGGCAATTGGAACTTTTGGCTGTTAGTGGCCCACATGTCTGCGTTGGACTTTATTGAATCAGCTCCTAAATTGTAAAAGCTTTAGATACTGTGGGGCTTATTCTTGTAGCTCCGAAGTTGTCATTGCCAAACTGCGCTGTTTGGCATGTTCACAAGAAGCGAAATGAAATGTGAGAAAAAACGGTATTGTCTATTGCAAATCACTTCTTCTAAACCGCTTCAAAAAAAATGACCAACTGCATGCTTAAACATCCAAAACGCCTGGTTTGTACTTGCTTTAGAAGTGGAATGACTCGAGGTGGTGCCATCCTCACTCTGAATTTGGCTGAGAAAACAAAAATTGGGGAAGGGGAAAGGGATAGGGGACCCTCGCATCAGCCTATGATGAAATGAAATAAACAACGGTGCAATAAGGGGATAGAACAGGATAATTACTAGGAAACAAAGACACCTCAGGGCAGAACTCGTTGTAAGTGATAATGAGATGATGATAAATTTAAAATTAAAATGCTTGAATTGTTTGGTTAAAATATGTGTCAAAATCGTTGAATAAATAAACAACTGACAGTGGTAAAACAACACACATAACAGACAAAAAATATACAATACTTTAACTGAAATCTAGGGGAAAGGTAGAAGATCCTACCTATCTGCTAATTAGCAGTGATAAGCAATCAATGACTACAATAGTCAACCCCCTGGTTCAGCAATAACAAGGTTAAAAAGCCTGTAACATAGATACAGGTAACGGTGGGACTGGTCATGCACAGATATATGCAAGAAGGCATAGCAAAATATAAAGCAATAGAGTGAGAGCTCACTAATGATAATACAGCTACAGTGGGCTAAATTGTAGAAATGGCTCTGGTCGTGAAAGGTCCCCACTTAAGGGTTGAGATAGTAGTAACTCTAAGTGGGTAAAATGGTGATACAAGTGTAATGAAACAGTGCAAAAAGAGCTCACAAAATGTGGTACTTAGCTCTGGGGCACGGATTCTAGTCCGTATCAAGTTATAGCCCCCTAGTTCAGATGTGCCACTGAATAACGTTTATTAAGATCACAATAGTACTCTAAATAAAGGAGGATGAGAGAATAGAAAACCCTCATTAATCCCTCTGGGTGCCAAAGTGCCAGTACATAAATCCATTTACATGGATTTATGTACTGGGCACTTGGCACCCAGAGGGATTAATGTTTACACGCAGTAGACACTTTGTACTGGTGTATGATGCCGTTGCCGCCGGATTACTGAGGAGGTAGATAACTTACATCAGCGGTAATTTGCGTGCAAAGCTCTGACGAGGGCTGAATATTCTGATAGGGCACGGACACGTTTTACAATTACCTACCCTGAATATTCAAGTATAATGTTATGGTATCATTGCTGCACGTTTGTATCCCTTCCTCCCCCCGGCTCATTATATGTGGTTGCTCACTTGCTATCTGCTTTTGTATAAGCTACAGCAGCACTATTTGAATTAAGGGGCCATAACTTGATATGGACTAGATCCGTGCCCCAGAGCTGAATATTACATTTTTGTAAGCTCTGTGCACTAGCATATGGCAGCCCAACACAGAGCATTTTGTGTGTTGTAGTGTCACAACATTTACTGCTGTCTGTGTATTGTGAGGTCTTAATAAACGTTATTCAGTGGCACATCTGAACTAGGGGGCTATAACTTGATACGGACTAGATCCGTGCCCCAGAGCTAAGTACCACATTTTGTGAGCTCTTTTGTGCACTGTTCATTAACACTTGTATCACCATTTTACCCACTTAGAGTTAGGCTATCTCAACCCTTAAGTGGGGACCTTTCACGACCAGAGCCATTTCTACAATTTAGCCCACTGTAGCTGTATTATCATTAGTGAGCTCTCACTCTATTGCTTTATATTTTGCATAGCCTTCTTGCATATATCTGTGCATGACCAGTCCACCGTTACCTGTATCTATGTTACAGGCTTTTTAACCTTGTTATTGCTGAACCAGGGGGTTGACTATTTAGTCATTTATTGCTTATCACTGCTAATTAGCAGATAGGTAGGATCTCTACCTTTCCCCCTAGATCTCAGTTAAAGTATTGTATATTTTTTGTCTGTTATGTGTGTTGTTTTACCACTGTCAGTTGTTTATTTATTTCAACGATTTTGACACTTATTTTAACCAATACAATTAAAGCATTTTAATTTTAAATTTATCATCATCTCATTATCACTTACAACGAGTGCTGCCCTGAGGGTGTCTTTGTTTCCTAGTAATTATCCTGAGAAAACAAAACCAATATTTCAGGTTCTGGATGTACTGTAACTTGCAATACCAATCTCGCCACCCTTTAGATGTTGTTAAAAAAATGCAAGTTTTAAGAAGCGGATTGCAAAACAAAGCTACGAGAATAGTAGTTGTGGACAAAAAATGCGTTTGAGGCTTTTTTGACCAACCGATCGTTTAGATGCGGTTTGGACAAGCAAGGCTTACAGAATAGCAAAGTATGCCAATCCGCTACTAAAGTGAACCTCAGAAGCGGGTTTGTCACACATCATAGCTACTAGAATAGTAGGCTACCTTACATACTGTGGGGTCCATTCTCGTAGCTCCGAAGTTATCATTGCCAAATCGCAACGTTTCATACGTTGCATCGTTTCATATGTTCAAAGGTAGCAGAATGAAATGTGAGAAAATCCCTATTCTCTATTGCAAATCACTTCTTCTAAACCGCTTCTATAAAAAGTGACAAATCGCACGGTTTAACAACCAAACCAGATTGTACTTGCTTTAGAAGCGGAATGACCTGAGGTGGTGCTAACTCCATCCCCAGTCTGACATTTTGGTTTAGCTCTCTCATCCACCCCTTATTTCAGGCTTGGTAACTCACAATACCATCTCGTCACCCTTGAGGGTGAAAAAAATGTTGAGGCTTTAGAAGCGGTTTGCATAACGGAGCTACGAGAATTTCAGTATTTATCCAAAAAATGTGAGTTGGAGTTTTTTTTTTAAAAACCAATTGGATTTTCAGAGCCAGAGTGAAACTGCTTCTTAAAAAGCCTTTCAGACACATATTGAATATTCAAGTTGCGCTTACAGAAGGCAAAGCATGCCAATCCGCTTCTAAAGGGCACTTAATCCCACTTCTGAGCTACGAGAATAGGCTCTGTGTGTCTAATCTACAGTTCTTTGTGTTTTTGGGGGGGTATAACCTGTCAAACTGAGCTCTGCTCTATGAAAATCTTCTGAGGTCAGGTATCCTAAGTGTTCTGAGTATACAAAAAAATACCAGCCCATAGACTTCATGATAAAGAGTTTATGTGCAAATGGGAAGCTATCCCATTTTATAGAACAAGTGTAGCTACGATTTAATTATTTTAGTAATTCAACAAGCCAAAAAGATGACCATACCAGAAGCATGGTCAGAGCTGGAGGTTGGGCCAGCTGGGATTATTGCAGGGCTCGGTGTAGGATTATTTGCGTGGCCTCTTATTTTATCTGGTGCGGCATTTAATCCTCAGACGATGCGGCATCATGACGTCGTGACATGGCAACGCGACACCATTTGACAACGTGGCACCATGATAATGAGTAGAAAGGTCCAGTTAAGGAATCTGGGGCTCGAGTGTTCAAACAAGAGGGGCGAGATTGCTAGTCTCCATCTGTGACGGTGAAGGGGTATGCAGGCCAGTAAATAAAGGTATTATGCCCGGCTGGGTGCCCCTGAGCCTTATTGGGAAATGTAGATGGTCAGCTCTGCGACCCAGTAATGGCAGTAACACTGTGCTTGTAATAAAAATGTCGGTCTGTCTCCCACCAGATATAAGGTGGCGAAAATAATGTTATTTCTACTGTAAAATGTATTTCAATAGCAGTGTTTCCCTGTACACAGTGCAAAGGAAAAATGGTTCTAAAACCCAGTGGCCCACAGCACAGCGCACAGCTGTTAGCTAACTTCTGCTAGGAAGGTCCTAGCGCGCTGACATTTGCTGTGAGCGCTGGTGGGGTAAAATCATGAAAAAGGTTATAAACGTAATTTTTATAAAGTTTTATAAAAATTGATGAATGAAAGTCCCCCTATTTTATTTGTTCCAACATTATAGGCATAAGGGGATTTTCATTCCGACGGCCGGAACAGAGGGAAAAACTTAAGCTGTAATTACTGTACTTTAGAAGTGTATAGCTGGAAACTCCTGTGAGGGGTGCAATGCATATGTAACTCGGACTTCTAAGACACCCCGCTGGTTTGGTTCCACAGTGTCTGAAAAAGTCTGTAGTTGAAAAGCGTTTGCCGACTAAAGTGTGAAATGGGGAGTGGTAATCCAAGTACCCCATTTTAGCAAATGTCCGGGCAATTGGCCCAGATGTCCGGCCAGCTCAGACAAAATGTCGCCAGGTAAAGGGGCTTGGTCTGGTATGTTAAGCGGCAAAAGTGCAAAGTTCGTGCATGCCCTTAGCAAACTAAGACGCCCCTCTGTCAGGTTTTCCAAGTATGGGAAACTCTGGGATAGGTGGGAATATTATTCCCATGAACAAGATTGGCTGCAGAGGTTACAAATAAGGATTCGTACTGTATAAGAATCCTTGCAGCCAGATTTTAAACTTTGCAACATCGTAACCCAAGTCAAGAGTTCGTAAGAACTAAGGAATCCAGAACCAAGTCTACTGCAGTAGAACGAAGTAAGCAGCTATGGAGGAAAAACAGGGGTTGCGGGAGGCTCCCCTATCCAAACAATGTTTATGGCTCTGTTTGCGCACAACTCCCGCTCCTGGGAAATTGTGCCTAAAGCCACTATTTCTAAAGATTTCGTTTTGGGAATAGAAGATTTCATTTTGCCCCGTCCCAGTAAGTGTATTTCAAGTGTTTTTTGTAAACTAAGCTGTGTATGTTCTTCTGTAAATAAATTACAATTTATTATATCTCTTGCTTTGCTCAATCAAATGATCCGGGTATTTTGGTGTTAAAAGCATTTGTCTCCCGTGAGAGTATATAAGGGATTCCAATCAAGTCCTTATGTACATATAGGGAGCAATAGTCTGGGGGCTTCCAGTGACAGGTAAATATAATAAAGATGGAGCCTACCTGGCTTCATTCTTAATAAGAGCCTGCGACCTCCAGGAACGATATATGACAACCAATATTTTTTTATAAGTAAGTTTGACTACTGACATAGGCCCCCAATAAAGATTGTGATCCTCTCCAGCCGGATAGAGTAACTCACTGTTGCCGTGGTGTGTTGCTCTTGTCCACCTCAATCAGGCCGTGATCGGAATCTACGGTGTGCTGTCCACAATGGAGCTGTAGTGAAGAAGTGGAAAAATTGCGACGCACCACCAATAGGAATGAGAAAGCGATTGTGGCTTCCAAAAAAATCTATGCCTTTTTGCTATTAGAAGTTGTTTTATTGTTTCTAGGGAGTTGACACTGTTACATTGCAGCCTTAGTATTTTAACTACATTTAAATATAGGTTGTGGATAGTTATGTGTCAATTCTTGTCCTCTAGTTCATTGTCTTTCTGAATAAAGTTGTTAAAAAAGGTTTTTTAACTATGCTTACATTGTATCCCACGTCATGACGTAACCACGTTGCGTGGTACAGCGTGAGTCCCTGATGGAGGCTAGATCTGAAGGGACCTTGAGAAAGCGTCTTACGCACGAAACATGTCTGTTCTTTAATTGGCTATGATAATGAGACCCTGCAGGAGGAGATCCCACCAGACAAGGTAAGAGACAGTTGGAAAGGCCCCAGCAATCAGTTTATTGTTCTCGGGAAGGGCCCCTGTAATTGTGGGGCTCGGTGTGAAGGCAACGATTAAACCGCCATAAACCCGGCCCTGGATGGAGGAGTCACTTAATCCAATGGTGTGAGGATTTCACCAGACGGGAATCAGTACCAAGGACTTAAGGAACCCCAGGAATGGACTTTGTGCCAATTTAAATTGGTGGCACGTACCCTCATGAAATATTGCACACAAACATAAAACAATATATGCACAAATAATAGCCGTTGTGATGAATGAACTGAGCAAAATATAAACGGGACGTTTGGGTACTTTGTTTAAGTCCGTGTCCTGTCCTTCTGAAAATTGGAGCGTCAGCAAAAGATGCTAGTGAAATCTGCACAAAGTAAAGAGACACGGGGGGAAGAACTAAACTGGCAGACAGAGGGAGGGCCCCACCTTGGCCGGCATCCAACTGTACATATAACCCAGTCCCTACTTAGCAATGCAGTGAAGATTTAAACTCCACTAGGAATTCCAAGGAAATAGGATAATACAACTTGCAAATGTGTTTCTACTTAATTTCCATGGCATTTAAAAAAAATAACATAAGAGGCAGATAACACATGAAATAGACTTTTATACCTGAATTTGCAGTATACACTTTGCGTTGTCTGTCAATAAGACCTGGGACACTAGAAAACCATAGTGATGTGCTTTTGACTTGATGAACAGTATGTTGTGAATTAATGCAATATTTATATGATGTAATTACGTAGTATTACTTAGGACTGGCAAGTACCATGCAAGTCTGCGTACGTCTTTTTTTAAGGTTATTTTTAGTATGTTTAATATCAATAATGTATGCTTTTAGGATACTTTATTTTTGGGTATTATTTATGAAATGATGCTTACATAATTTATATGGGTTTTATTTTTTTATGGATTTAGTAGATTATGTAGTTGAAATCGATCATATAGCTCACTCTAGTTTATTATTGTTTACTAAAGGAAGGTACCCAAGACTGTGGTCTTACAGTAACCCTCCCTTTTTTCTTTTTGGTATTTTCATATCTTACTCTGGTTGCCAGGCAACTGTACCACAATTAGTCACAAGATCCACCCTATTCTGGGGTCCCATACAACAACAGAAATGTATGTAATAACAATGGACATCTTCGTTTGGATTTTGGCTGCTCCGCATGACAAAGTTCTCTTATAATACTCATTTATTTTCTCATTACAATTGATACAGTATATATTTAACCATTAGGTAGGAAATCATTATTATTTCAGGTTTGAGATTGGCTTCACTAAACCTATCCACTGTTAAATCCGGATTTCATTAAAAAAAAACCCCAATGATCATTAATTGACAGCAAGGCAAAATGGGTGTGTGGAGTTAAAATGTAAGCAGATCCTCCTAAGGATTGTGGATGAATGGAACATATTACATGCAGATTGTGTCCTAAACACATTTCTCAGCCAATCAGATAACTAGGTTTCTAAAAGTTCCATGAGTGATGTAAAATATTAAGCTTTCAATGGAACACTCTGATTGTCTGAGCTTTAATTTTTAGCATAAACACAATATCCTCAGACTTAGTTGAGTTTGTGTGTTAATGCAAAGAACAAAAAACAAACAAAAGACGGGATGAATGCAGTTATTATTTTTAACTTTATTTACGGTAAAAGAAAACAGGAGGCACTTTTGTAAAATTACATTTAGCAGTCATATATTGTGTGCACAGTTTAACAAATGCTGCCGGAGGAGTAGTCCTTATTGTGCTGGCCTGAAGGGTTTACACTACGTCACACGAACATCCAGCACTGAAGGGGTTAAACTCCAGAGAAAGTCGTAGGCTGTTTTTTCTCCTGCTTCAGAAGATCTGTGCTCCTCCCCAGATTGAAATGCCCAGCACTCCCTGCAGCCCAGCTCTAGCACAGCTCCCTGCCTGGAAACCAGACTCCTCTTCTACAAGGAAAGAGGGAGCATGAAGCACTATCACCTTAATCCAGTGTCCCAAACTGAGTCTTCCAACAAGGGGGGGATCAGTGACACAAAAGGGATATGTGCAAAAAGGGGAGGGCATAGAGAGACAGGCAGAGAGATGAAAGAGTGACTAATAAAAAGAATAGCTGTTATCTTGCAATAACCCAATTCATATATCCCGCAATCATTATTATGTCACATGGGAGTCTTTGGCTGCTTCTATAGTGCAGGGGCATGCTACGCCGTGCGCGCACACGGCAGTTATAGATGACCGAGGTCAGCCAGCCCTTCTATACAAGGGCCGCGCACGGCAGGGAGCGGGGAGCCGACAGACAGCGGCGAAGACGGTGGGAAGGATGATTTTGCGCCGCTACCGGCGCTCAAATATATGTGTGTGTGTGTGTGTGTGTGTGTTTGTGTGTGTGTGTGTGTGTGTGTCAATGAGTGCACAAATAAAAAAAAATGTATTAAACTTTTTGTTTTTTCTTTACAAAATCGTATTTACGACTTTCTTCACTCACACAACCCATGCACACCCACCCACACACACACACACACACATATACACATATACACATATACACACACACATACACTGTAGCTCCCGGCTCTATAACAGGAAAAAGCATGCGCACTTGCACACGCGTGCGCACGGCCGCATGCAGTATAGAACGGGCCTTTGGAGACCCAAACAGTGGTCATTTTCATTTACGCCCGAGAACAAAACAAAAGGGGGTAGTACCAAATGCAAGCCCATTTTTTGGGGGTGAGTGGGGAGAGAGGGGCACAGTTTAAAGGATTTTGAACCACTGCCTTACCCCCTTCCCTTCCAAAAGGTTAAAAGATTCCACTTATGTGAGATTACAACACCATACACACACATTAGCATGCACATACTCGCAGGTACACACTGATACCCACATTAACATACTTAAACACATTAATACACACACATTAACACACTGATACCTACATATTAATACACTGATACCCACACATTAATATACTGATACCCACACATTATTACACACACATTAACACAGATTAACACACTGATACCTACATATTAATACACTGATACACACACATTAATACACTGATAAACACACATGAATATACTGATACCCACACATTAATACACACACATTAACAGACTGATACTTACATATTAATACAATGATACACACACATTAATACACTGATAAATACACATTAATACACTGATACCCACACATTAACACACTGATACACACACATTAAGCAGCAATCCAGGTTTCCTTTTTTGTTTTTAATACTGCATTGATTTCAGCTCTGGGGACCCCCTGCTTCCTGAGACACTTACCTTCGTAGGGGTGAAAGTATCTCTGTGAAGTTTTAATGTCCAGGTCATGTGGGCCAATAGTAAAGATAGCATTGCAGCATGACACGGCACATTTAAACACTGCCATTATGTTAGGAACACAAGTTCCCTGCCTGCAGAGATACCGGCACCCCTTCGGAGATATCTCTGGAAGCACGGGGTCCCTGGAGCTGAAATGAACACAGTTCAGGTTCAAAACCCCCCTGATAAACTCACACATTAACACTGATACCTACATGTAGCCCTGGCTGGTTTTGGGCTATAAGTCTGCCCTACTCCTGGCAGTAATCCCTAGTGAGGGTAGGTTTTCCAGGAGTAATCATGGGTTTTCCCCACACCAAACAGCTCAGTGAGTCAGAGAAGGTAGTGCAATCAGGCCTACTGTCCAATCAGGGACAGGGGGCTGGTTCTTACTGGAACTGACTTAAGGAGCTGCACATATCAATTTAGTGAGTGTTGTGCCTCTATCGTGATAGAGGTGTGGTCTCTCCAACTCAGTAGTGCAGGGCTCTGCTTACTGAGACCTTCCCTACGGGGACAGGTGGAAGACTATTCCCCTTACCCCACAAGGGGGCAAGGGAAGAGCAAGAACCCACAACATGCGGTCAGAGGAGCTCTCAATGCAAGTGAAACAGGGCATCCTTAGGCTACAAAAAAAAAAAGAAAACCCATCAGAGAGATAGCAGGAACATTAGGAGTGGCCAAATCAACAGTTTGGTATATGCTGAAAAAAAAGAACGCACTGGTGAGCTCTGCAACACAAAAAGGCCTGGACATCCACAGAAGACAACAGTGGTGGATGATCATAGAATCCTTTCCATGGTAAAGAAAATCCCCTTCACAACATACAGCCAAGTGAAGAACACTCTCCAGGAGGTAGGCAAATCATTATCCAAGTCTACCATAAAGAGAAGACTTCACGAGAGCAAATACAGAGGGTTCACCACAAGGTGCATACCATTCATAAGCCTCAAGAACAGAAAGACCAGATTAGACTTTAACAAACAATATCTAAAAAAGCCAGCCCAGTTCTGGAACAGCATTCTTTGGACAGATGAAACTAAGATCAACCTGAACCAAAATGATGGGAAGAAAAAAGTATGGAGAAGGCTTGAAACGGCTCATGATCCGAAGCATACCACATCATCTGTAAAACACGGTGAAGGCAGTGTGATGGCATGGGCATGCATGGCTTACAATGGCACTGGGTCACTAGTGTTTATTGATGATGTGACAGAAGACAGAAGCAGCCGGATTAATTCTGAAGTGTATAGGGATATATTGTTTGCTCAGATTCAGCCAAATTTAGCGAAGTTGATTGGACGGCGCTTCACTTTACAGGTGGACAATGACCCAAAACATACTGCGAAAGCAACCCAGGAGTTTTTTAAGGCAAAGAAGTGGAATATTCTGCAATGGCCGAGTCAATCACCTGATCTCAACCCGATCGAGCATGCATTTCACTTGCTGAAGACAAAACTTAAGGCAGAAAGACGCACGAACAAACAACAACTGAAGACAGCTGCAGTAAAGGCTTGGCAAAGCATCACAAAGAAGGAAACCCAGCGTTTGGTGATGTCCATGCATTCAAGACTTCAAGCAGTCATTGCCTGCAAAGGATTCTCGACAAAGTATTAAAAATGAACATTTTATTTATGATTGTGTTAATTTGTCCAATTACATTTGAGCCCCTGAAATAAGGGCACTGTGTATGAAAATGGTTGCAATTCCTAAACGTTTCATACGATATTTTTGTTCAACCCCTTGAATTAAAGCTGAAAGTCTGCACTTCTATTGCATCTCGGTTGGTTCATTTCAAATCCATTGTGGTGGCGTACAGAGCCAAAATAATGAAAATGGTGTCAGTGTCCAATTATTTCCGGACCTAACTATATATACCCTCTATACTCTGTATAGTGACATCACAAGACATACAAAGGAGGGATAATCCCTTCTGCACATCCTACATCACATGATGGGGAGGGGAGTAACCTGAGTGAGTCCACATAGTGAATCCAATAAGGCGTTAACCCCTTTACTGAAATAGTAGTCCCCAAAGAGGGTTAAAGGGGCTTAGAAAAAGCAGTGGTACTGTGACCGATTTAAAAAAAAATAAAAACATTTATTAAACATTGGAGCAGAGCTCTTTGTACTGATTCTATAGTTTTCACATGTACAACTGCAGGCTTTTTACTACTTTCATTGGAATTAGGACTGTGCAATGAAATTACCTATTTTTCATTATTTCTAATGGAAATTAGTAAACAAAAAAAATGTGCTAGTTTTCCCCAGATTCCAGTGCAGGAACTATCTGAAATAAGGACCGTATTTACTACATGGTGCTAAATCAAAAGGCATTGACTTGAATACCATAAAGGAGCAATCCAAGCTTTTTTTTTTCTTTACATTTTTTAATAAAGGTTTGAAGCAGCGGGACTCTAGAAATGGTCTCTAGAGCTAATTCCAGCTATGGAAACCCCTGCTTCCAGAGATATTTCCCACCGAAGGGTGTGCCAGTATCTCCTGCAGTTTTCTGCGGTTTAAAGCCCCTGGTCACATGAGCCAATAGGAAGCCGCACCGGATGACGTCACAGCTTCCTATTGGCAAGCAGGGACCGGGAGCTTTACAAAGCGGTTATAGTGACCCATGGAGTGGCTACCGGCACCGACTATGGAGGCAAGTACCTCTGGAAACAGGGGTCCCTGGAGCTGAAATTTATGGGGTTCAGCTACAGAGAACCCCTGCTTAAATTCTGTATTTTTAAAAAATGAAAGAAAAAAAATGGCTTGGATTGCCTATTCAAGGCTTAAACTGCAGAGAGACCATTTTTTAATCATCGCTAGGTAGACTTTCAGGCATGCAGAAAAGTGACACATCCGTGCTGTTGCTTTATTAGGAGTTTCCCATCCCTACCATCTCCTCCTCTAAGTGTATACTGTACCTGCTGCTCATATGTAAGCTGCCTTACTTCCTCTAGACCAGGAATGAAAAGTTGGTTCATACGAGCGACGTAGCAAGCTCTGCGGGAGAACAGTCATGAGGCAATGAAACCCTAAGAAATGGAAGCATTGGTTGTGATCCTGACCAATTTTGATGTTCAACATAACAGAACAAAAAGTGTCCAGTCCGCGCTCTTGCTCTTTAAGGGTGTGGAATGGTAGTTCCTCTCTGATCTTTTGCTGCTCTTGTTGTTCAAGGTGTCTTCCCCCACCTCCAAGATGGATCCCAATTGAGAACTCCGACGGCGATGCCAAGTTCCAAGAAAAAGAAAACACAAGAGCGCACCAAAATGAGAGAAATAAAGTGTATTACAAGCAATAAACAATAGTAACCACTTACATGAATAAAAACTTTAATAATCCCCTCATGCGCATGCGCGCTACACGGTCCACCACGCTGACACTCGTGGAGGTCTGATAGTGTTACAGCGCTACAGGGACAGCCCCAGCGCGCGGGACTGATTTCTGAGGAGTGATACTGCCCCTGCTCACCCTATTTTGATGCCCTACCATAGAAGTGACGATCGAAACCAGGGATTATTAAAGTTTTTATTCATGTAAGTGGTTACTATTGTTTATTGCTTGTAATACACTTTATTTCTCTCAACATAACAGAACATAATACCTGTATCAAATAAACAAAAGCATACAATGTCAGCACTATATGTGGATCTCTGCATATATATGTCATTGTGTACAGTATATCAGTGCTACCCCCTGTGGGATTACTATGGCCTTGTAGGGGTTAATGTTGTGGACCGACATACAGATGCAGCCACGAGTATCCGAACACTTGCCTTCTAAAATCTGGGGCAATCTGTAAGGGACTCACGGTTTCCCTCTTTGCCGTCCGGTGCGCCCAGTCGCGGCAGAGGCACGCGTGCTCCCGCGCCAACAGGGAGGAGCGTGCAGAGGCTCCGATCCCTGGCCACGGCCGCAGCGTTCCAGGTTGCGTGCGCGTCTCCTTCTATGTGCATGCGCAGCCGCGGCAGGTCTCCTCTCTCATCTGACACCCATCTCGGGAATGCGCCTGACATCTCGCGTCCCCGAGCGTGCCGCGCCTCGCACACGCAGACCTGAACCGGATCACAGTGATCTCCCTAATACCTTCACACCTGTCCCTCATCCTGCCTCCTCCTATCAGCGCTCCACATACCGATGACACCACCTTTGGGGATTCCTCCTATTGGATCCTGGTGCTCATATATACCCAATCAGCCCTATGCTGATTGCTGAGCATATACTTTGTTCCGTGTGCTTGCTACAAGCTGCTGCTGTTTTGTTCTGTCACTGTTTTAGCCTGTGTACCTAGATCCGAGCCTGAAACCGGACCTCTGACCTCTGACATCCTTGGACCTCGGCTCGCCTACCGGATCTCTCCTCTCTCCCTTCCTCGACCTTGGCTTTGGACCTCGTCTATTCTTGAGTTCTCCACTCCTGACTACGGCAAGTACTTCTACGATCCCACACTCTCCTACCCTGACCCGGCTAACCAACACCAACTCTGCTTACTGGACCTGCCTTCACAGTTGTAGGGCGGCGGTTATTCTGAGGCCAGAGTCATGTGTGGTATGAATAGCCTAGATAGCTTCAACTCATTCCTCTTACAAGCACAACAAGTTCTTTGTCTTTTCTTACTTTAATGAGGAAAGCATAAATACACAAAGGCACTTGTGGAAGATGGTGTTGTGAGAGAATGTCTCTTAAAGTGAATGTGCTTGATAGTGGGGAAAGGTGAAAAGGATAAGGCCTTGCCAGTAGAGAAGTAACAGAACGTACTCACTCAGCCAATGTTGGAAGAAAAAGGTAGTGTGAGGGAATTCTGGGTAGCAGGAATAGTCTTGGGACAGACTATCTGGAAACAAACAAGAGGGGAGGGCAGACTATCCCATTCTGAGAAGAATCTCAGAGGTTGCTGTAGCAACTCACTCGTTACCTGCTTACAGGCAGAAAGGGCAACATATTGATACATCACACAGGCACGGTGTGTGTATGTGGAACAAATGCATGCAGCTGAACTTAAGGAGCTGACAAGCAGAAGGGAGGTCGGGCAGAAATGTGATTCTTGTTCCATGATAGCGGTTCTATATAACCCCACCGCGGTCTAGTCCGGTTTGTGGTGAGCATCCATGACACAATCTCCCAGTAATGCTACAAAATTTCTGTGACATTTCTGCAGACAGACTAATGGTTGTTGCAGCATTACTGGAGATTGCCCCAGATTTTCCAAGGCAAGTGTTCGGATACTCGTGGCTGCATCTGTATAAAGTGATACTTTCCTATTACACAGGATTAATGAGTCACCAGATTGTTAAGCCCTGCCCTGTGTTGCCTGGGGAACAATGACGTCACAGAGAGTATATAGGAAGAGGAGAAGATTCTAGAGGTTATGTTCCTAGAGGAAAAGAGGAGAGGAGCCTCAGTGTATATAGTTAAGAAGTATTTCCTGCGTGTATATGATAGACCAGTCTCTCTTTGTTATGTTCTAGATAGGGACAGTGCGCCTTATAATAATAATAATAATAGCATGTTCTTGTATAGCGCTGCTAGTTGTACACAGCGCTTTACAGAGACATTTTGCAGGCTGAGGTCCCTGCCCCGTGGAGGTTACAATCTATTTTTTTGGTGCCTGAGGCACATGGAGATAAAGTGACTTGCCCAAGGTCACAAGGAGCCGACACCGGGAATTGAACCAGGCTCCCCTGCTTCAAACTCTCAGTGCCAGTTAGTGTCTTTACTCAATGAGGAACTCAAAGCTGTAAACAGGAACAAATCCCTCTGGTAAGTGGCCCATGATCGTCTCAGGACTCCTTCTCAGTTCTCCGTGAGTGGTAGTATCTCCCACAGATGCACCACGTGCGAAACGCGTAGAGTGTCATGTGAAGCTGCCCCTGTGACTTTGTATCCGCCGGAGGTTGTGTTGGAGAACGCGGGTCTCTTTGCTGATAACTGCTCGCTACGTACGTAGATTGGGTCCGGACCCTTTTGTGGCTTCAGCTTGGAGTTTCCCGGTTTCTCTCACTCCTCCATCAATTATTATTTATTTTTTAGCCCTTTATTAGCGTTTTTATCCCATTAAATTGTAGGCCCTTTGGTCTGTGTATTTCACCCTTTTGGGGTCATTAAATATTAGATCTCTCAGTGCGCCATTCTGCCTCTTTGTTTCCTCTTGTCTGTGAGCTCCCTTCCAGGAGCTCACGTTTCTAGGGGTGTGGAGTCCCTTATAGGCAGACGGCTGCAAGAGAGCTCTTCCCCGTTCCCCTTCATTCCATCAGACAGCACCAGCGCGGAGTGACTACCATGTTTCCTATCTCCCACAGATGGTGTAGTCAATCAATCATGGAGTATCCGTCTCATCAGGGAGAGCTCCCCATATCAGATGGTCTCAAAGTTCCAGAATGGTGTATAGTCCGTAGTTGTAGGCAAAAATGTGCATACTCTTTGGAACTTTGAGACCATCTTGATGTACGCAGATAACTTACCCTAATTATATTGTTAATAACATTTTGATATACTTCACCATTCGCGTTTTTTGCGCTTTTTGTTTCCGTCTCTCTAGTGTTTGGGGGTGCTGAGCCACCCCTCCATTACAGCTGCAGATGCACTCACGAGATATATTTCACAGTTTTGTATGTATTACATATTTTTTTTATATTATTGTGTTGCTCTCACTAATTAGTTATAGCTTTAGGGTATGTACTAGTTGCACATTCATCACTTAATTACTATCACATTACCATTAGTGGTTATTTAGATGTGCACTTAACTTCTATATTAGTATGCCACAGAGGTCTCTATGAGGAGGGCCCCGGGTGCCATTGGATCAGCTGCACACATCCCTCACATCCTAGTCTGCCTTGAAGTTGCAGTTCAGAGACTGAAATAGGGTAAAGATCCCTTAAATATATTGAGTCGGTCAGGGCCCAAGAAGGAGCACATAATAACAGAGCGTAACGAACGTTATGTAGAACAGGGACGGGTCCATTAAGAGAAGTCAGTCAAGTGTCCGCACATCCCCAGTGTGTTGCGCCAAATGGACAACAGCTATGTCAATGTATATTGTAAATGAATGAGAAGGGCCCCAGTACCAAGGGGGCATAAATAAAGAGTGTGTTTGTCCAACAAAAGTTTCTGGTCCCCATCATCTCCATCTTTGCTACCTCATTGCTTAAACATAAGAATCCAGAACCCTGATTAAGGTAATGCCTTCTGAGTAGCCAACTATATAGACACTAATGTACAGTAAACTCCCTAGATAGCTGGGCCGGGAGGGTTACATCAGTATGTCTTTGTTTGTTCTATGTGCCTTTGCAGGGTGTGTAGAAAACCTGTTGAGGGGGGAGGGGTGGAGCATCGGGCCAACTGTCCCAAGCCTGGCGGAGACCGGAGGCCTGGAAGTTAGGCCTTTTTCTCTGCCAGGCTAAGCTCAACAGTTGGGCAAATCAACCGCACTCCCTCCCCCCTCCCACCTGCTTAACGATATGGGGGCCCAGATGTAAACTTCTCTTTATGTGTTGTAGCCATGTATTTTATTGGCTACTAATTTGCCCTGCCTAACACATAAATCCTGGTACCAGTGCAGGCAGTGTTGGGGTTAATCTGTGTTTTCCCCTGCCATCAGCATCTCCCTTAAGTGACAGGGTGGTCTAGGGCCTGTGTGCTGCCCTATCAGGGGCTCAGACCTAAGACCTTCCCCCTGGGTGCAAAAGGAGCTGCAGAGCCTAACTTTGGTTCTGGATCTGATAGTGTTCCTAGAGAGTTCAGAGTGTTGAAGAGACCCTCTCTCTCAGGGGAGTGGGGTACTACCCCTTATTCCGCCAGGGAATAAGGGAGCTAAGAATAGACCTTTGGGGCCTCAAGCTCACTGAGTTGATTCCAGGCACTCATAGAAGAAATGTACCTGTTGTATGCTGTTGAACAATAAAGAGCTGTTCCTGTTTATTACTCCTGCCTAAGAGTGCAGTTAATCAGGGGGAGTACCGGAGGGTTTTCCTGCAGGGACTGCACCCAGTTCTGCTGGGGCCTGCGAGGAATGGAGGCGCTGCCCCAAGTAAAGAACTTATGCGAAATCCTAAAGCCTGTCCTGTTCGTCCCCACTACTACCGGCGGACACTCAGTATCCTGTAAGCCTAGCAGGTGAGCAGCACAAGAACAATAGGTAGCAGTGAAATCTCCCACAGGGTCAGGGAACACCTGTTACAGTGTATTAGTGTGTGTATATCAGTATGTCTGTGTGTATTGTATTGTATGTCTTTATTTATATAGCGCCAAAAGTGTACTCAGCGCTTCACAAAGAATACAGTACAGGGAATTATAATAATACAATAAGTGCAGCAAATTCAGGCAATAGGAAAGGAAATCCCTGCCCCGAAGAGCTTACAATCTAAGAAAATATTTGCATGATTTGAACAACCTAAATATGTCAATGGATTTGTTTTACATGTCAGCAATCAAGAAAACATGTCATTTTTACAGAGAGACACAAGTTGTATATTGCAATAAATATAAACTAATTTACTAGGATAATATAATGAGCATACCTCGGTAAACAGTTCGGGATGTTACTGACAATGCCCATGCTTTGTATATTACGATTAATGTGACCCATATTTTATGTGATAAAATGGTACAGGAGATTCATAGAATCCTCAACACTATTAACTTATTACAAACTAGGGGGGTCATGCACTAAGCTCCGATAAGTCGTTTTTAGAACGCAAAGTGCTCTTAGAACGTGATGTTGCGCTGAACACGATTCACAGAGACACGCAAACAGGCACTTTGCGTTCTAAAACTGACTTTTTTCAGGAAATTTTTCTAAGTCCAACTTTGCTCGTTCGTTACCCTGTTTGTGTTCCATTCTGCCCTTCTGCGGGATGCACTAAGCTATGCAACCTTAGCGTACGCGAAAGTTGCGTTCAAGAAAACACGTCAGCTCAGGGTAGCCGCTAAAAAAGCTGGACTTAGAAACATGTCTTTGTTTACATTTTTGCAGATGCAACACCCATACAACAGGCCGGCGGGTGCCCCGGCTGACCCCGCGGGGGTCCAGGTGTCCCTGGCTCACCAACGGAGGTCCCTGCGGGAGTCCCGCGGTACCCGCGGGCCTGCGGTACCAATGTTGTGCCTACAAAAATAATAAACAATATTTATAACTAAATACACCCCCCCAACACATACAATACAGTAATGGGCAAAATTACTATTATCCACATATGGATAATAATGCATTTGCCCATTTTAAATACATATAAATTACAATAAATACAGTAAATACATATTACACTTACCTTTTCCAGGCATCCACGATGAAGGCCGTATTCATCCTCATCTTCATCCTGCCCATGTCCCTCCGGTGCTGCAAAACATACACAAGAATAAAAATAGCCCCTAACCCCTTAATCAACTTAGTGGTCATTAACCGCTACAGTCATTAAGGGGTTAACCAACCCTCACCCACCACTCGGGAGGCCTAAATACCCTCCCCCACTACCCATCCCATGAGGCCTAACCACCCTCACCCACTAACACAGGCGGGAGGCCTACCCACATACCCTTGGGGCCCATACCCCCTTCCCCCACCCCCAGTACCCACAAGAAAAACAATACACAGCCCCACAATAAACATCATTATATTTATTCTATACATAACCCATCCCCTGTGCCCCCCATAAATACATGATTTATTATTTTACATACAGGGTTAATACCCCAGGCCCACGGGAGTCCCCGGTGGCCCTGACGTGTCACCTCACAGACCTCACAGTAGCCCAGCACCATGTTTCAAACCTGGGTCTGGAGGCCTACGGGTGGCCCTGCCAGGTGCCCTGGTCCACCAGGAGTCTGAGGGGCCTCGGGTGGTTCCCACGGGGTCTGTTGGCCCACAGGTGGTCCCTACGGGTCTGCAGTGCCCCCAACAGACGTGGGGCCACCGGTTCTTCCCGCAGGTATCCCCCGTGGACACCTCCAGCCTGGTACCCATGGAAAGCCAGAGGAGACCTCAGGTGGTCTCCAGAGGTCCCCCGCAGATCAAACGGAACCAACCCTGTATGTAAAAAAAATAAACCTGACCTATACATTAAATACATCAACCTCCCCCACCCCCCAACACATACAGTACAATAATGTGCAAAATAACTATTATCCACATATGGATAATAGATTATTTGTCCATTATGAAACACATAAAATATATATAAATAAAAACATGTAATTTAATCTGAAAATCACCACATTGCATCATACAATTAAACCAGCAGCTACACAAATGTATATCAAATGTCACACAATTGCATTGAGTGTGTACATAATGCAATTAATCTGTGCATCATGTAACACTATGCAAAATATATTTCAAAATAAAATACACTATGAACAATGTCCCCTAACCACCAATGCCATCCACAAAATCAAATAGAAACTAAGCAACATAAATACATTTTCCATCAATCAATTAATCAATTTCCTAAACCAATTACAATACAATCCAAATCAATTATACAATTCACTTTTCAATTCCTAAAGCAAAACCATTGCCAAATAAATTCTAAGTCAAAGTAACCACCATCATTCAAATCTTACTAGCAGAAATAAACCATTAAAAATTACATGTTACTAAATAAAAATTACATTACACACACCAATGTATAAATAAAGCTGCTAAATACATTTGTAATACATGAAAAGAACATAAACATTAGCAAAACAATCAATTATTATCCCTGTATGTATATCCATATAGATAGATATACATAACATACAGGGTGTCACAGGAGACTCCTGTGGCGGGTAGGATCTCGGTGGCCGGAACAGTAGGAGCGTAGTAGGGGTCACAAGCAGAGATCAGAGGCAGGCGGCAGATAGCGAAGTCAGGTAACAAGCAGGGTTCCGAGGCAGGCGGCAGGTAGCAAAGTCAGGTAACAAGCAGAGGTCGGCAACGAGGAGACTGGAACAGGACAGGCGAGCAGGGACAGGTCTGGGAACAGGGACTGAGAACGGGAACAAACAAGCCAGATTACCAGCAAGGGCCTTTACTGCGAACAGGTACAGGAACAAATCAGGATCAGAGGCATGTGCATAGGAGTCTGACTTGAAACAGAGGCAAGGGAGGAACAGGAAAGGGAGGTTTATATATGCAGGCTGAGAGGGAGCACAGGTGCAGGTGTGTCAGGTATCAGAGTCTGGAATGTTCCTTAGTTTAGCAGCAGCAATCCCGGTGGACAAGTATAGGTACTGCAGGCTAGAACAAGACATTGAGAGTGGCAGCAGTCCCGGTGGCCAAGCATGGGAACAGCAGGCTAGAGAATATGACACAGGGGCAATAATAGACAGTGTTCGACAATCCTATACATTTACTCGCCCGGGGCGGGTGGATTTAACCCCCGGGCGTGTAAATATTGGCCCAAGCAGCACACGTGTTTTTTTTTAAATTTCCCCCGTTCGCGCTCAAATTTTCCCTGCTCGCGCTGAAAAATAAATAAATAAATAAACTCCCTACCTGACTGCTGATTGGCGCGCGCTCCCAGGCTTTGTGGGCGCGCGGCCAGGCTCTATATGAGCCCGCCCCCAATGAGCGGCCATTCTTTCTGCCCGGACATCAAAAGTAAGTACACGCCATGCTGCGGCCCCTCTGCTCCTTCCCTGCGATCCCCCTGGTCCCCACATGGCTCCCTACTCCCCACCGCGGCAGCTCTCCTGTCCCATTCCCCTTCTCCTGTCCCCTGCTCTTGTCCCCTGCACCTGTCCCCTGCTCCTGTCCCCTTCCCCTACTCCTGTCCCATTCCCCTGCTCCTATCCCCTTCCCCTCCTCCTGTCCCCTTCCGCCTCGATCCACCGATCGCTTCCCGGGGCGGGAGGTCCCCACTGCTGCAGCCCGGTTGGCGTGCAGGGGGGGGGCGGCCTCGGCCCTCACCACATGACTCCCACCTACCCTGCCGTCTCCCCGCCTGCTAGCTTCATGCCGCCGCAGGCTAGGGGGAAGAAGCAGTCTGCAAAGCTGCTTGGCCGCGCATTGTGAAGACATGCCGGCGAGGAGAGCAGGATAGTGGCGGCCACTGCGGGGCTGACTGTCCCCTGGGGGATACCTCGCCACGTGCCTCCCCCCCACCCTGCCTCCCCAAAGCTTCCAATATGCCCGCGTAAGGTATGGGGGGGGTGTCGGCCTGCCCCCCCCCACGAGCGGGAGATGGGCGCGGGTAGGTGGGGGAGGAGCGTGGTGGTGGTGCTGGTCGCGGCCTTTCCTTCCCCCCGTGTGTGTGTGTGTGTGTGAGCATGTGTGTGTGAGCAAGTGTATGTATGTGTGTATGGAAGCAAGTGTATGGGAGCAAGTGTATGTGTGTATGGGAGCAAGTGTATGGCAGCATGTGTATGGCAGCATGTGTATGGCAGCAAGTGTATGGCAGCAAGTGTATGGGAGCAAGTGTATGTATGTGTGTATGGCAGCATGTGTATGGCAGCAAGTGTATGTATGTGTGT